>JBCAUA010018054.1:0-12836 GCA_038406235.1 Peronia verruculata | reverse complement strand
TTTTTTAGAAATACCCTCAAAACGTTGGCGGTGAGGGCATATCAGCTGAAAAAATGGTTGACATTGAGTGAGTTAATTTTGGTTGACTTTTCCCCCCCCTCTTTCTTCTCCACTTGTGACCCTCCTCTGCGCCCAAGCCCTATGCGGTCGTGAAAAGTTGGCTCTTTATTCTGTATCTGCCATCCTGTCTTGTCTGCAGTTTGATGATTCATGCTGCACAAAATTAACAGAATGTGCAGGTAACTGCTTGAGACTAACAAACTCTGAGAATAACATTTGAAAAAATATCCTCACGATGAGCATTTGTTTATAATTAAGATGAATAAAACTTCACCGTGCAGAGACATGAAGAATCCTCAGGATGAATTAGAAATTTTATTTTATTTTCATGACGGGGGTTGTAGCTGAAGAAATATCTGCATTTAACGCTGTAGTCGTGCAGACAAGGTGTGCTTTAAAAAAAAAAAAAAAATCTGTAAGCACATCTTGCCTCCACACCACAGAACATTATCTTGGCATTTATTTGAAGACTTGGAAAAAGTTCACTGAAGAATACATGTAATTGGTCGAGTTAATTCCTATCAGACATCATGCGCGTTCCTAACTTCTGTCTCTTATGAATATATCCAAACTGTTTAACAAAGTCTATATAAGCGCTGCACTGCGTCCAATTCGGTATAACTGCATTGCGTACGAAATTTGGCCTGCCGCTGTGCTTTGATTTAAGCTGAAACCATGACATGGAGAATCTTTGCTTATGTGGAGTTCAGTTTTTGTGCATGATATTTTTTCGGGCATGGTTGTGTGTGTCATTCTTCATTTTATTTGGTTTGTTGTTGTTGTTGTTGCTTCGGTCTCCCATCCGTATCTTCGAGACAGTTTGTGTCCTAGTTTTTCCTGATTATGGGCATGAGCTGTTTAATCGTTCTCAATGTCGCGTTGTTGATCACTTGAATGTTTATGATGTACATTGTTTGCATGTGGATATAAAAATTAGATGAAAATTCAACTGTTTATTTCTTCTCAGTTTTAGGACCATTTCACTGTACTGAAAAACAAACAAACAAACAACCCCCCCCCCCCCCAAAAAAAAAACACAACAAATAAACAAAGGAAAAATTGGCACATTTTTATAATGAATGATCACCTGGCAAAAACTCGAATCATTTCTGTGTCTGCCTCTTTGTGTATGTATCTGTCTGTGTGTCTCTCGGTATTTCTATCAGTTTCTGTCAGTCTGTCCATCAGTCTGCCTTCCATTGTTATGTTCCTCCTTTCACCTTGCCTCAACTCTTGTCCCCCTCCTGAAGTAAACAAAAATGTGAAAACATGATGTCTTACCAGTTCCTATGCTATTTGACTCCCACAATGTGAGTGCGTGTGTTCTGAAATGGAACGGTCTCAGAACAAAGACGTGCGTTTACCTCTCATTCAGCATTGTAATCTTCAGCCTTTGAGATCGATGCAAGGAAGAACATTAAATAGGTATAAAAGCTATAGCTCAAAACAGGAGAATGCACTAAAAATAAGATACAAGGTATATCGTTGTCGTTGTTATCTGTGTTGTCTTTGTGATTGTTGTTGTTTATTTATTCCCGCCATGTCTCACCGACTACCGACCTTTGTCAGAACTGCTCAACCATGTGAGCTGAGAACCTGTTTTTTCTTTGACTGGCTCGTCAAGCACAGCCATTGGAGGTGGACGCCCACCTCACTCAAGCTCTGCCACCCACAGCAGCCTCTCCAGCTGTCCCTGCCTTGGCCATGTTCTGTCAAACCTTAGATGGCATGCCAGTGGCGCTTCAGCTTGTCTTGTAGCGTTTCTGTAGGGCTTCTCTGTCATAACTATAGACAGAACACGGCTTTGAGCATCATAGGCTTCTAGCCCAGCGAAGTTGCCTTGGTAAAATTGGGCTTCAATGCTGAAGATATGCCAATAATTGTGTCAGTAACCGTAGAAGAGCTCAAGAAAAAAGACGGGGTAACTTTTCATGTATTTTAACTGAGAAGGCCCGATATTTTGCCCGACATTTAGCCGAATCTCCTGCCGTGTGGAGGTTGAGAATCTAGAACGGGCTCAATATGACCACTAGGGTTGACATTAGGAATCGTTTTTTTTTTTTTTTTCCCCAGGCTTGTCCACTTGTTTATGCACAAATCTGTCAAGCAGGAGTAATTACATGAGCAGGAGATGTATGCCTCTCCGCCTCTTCCTTGTCGATTGCTTTACTTTGTGATTCATTCATTCTCTGCACTCGCTTGCTGGCTCATCCATTCTTTCGGAAAAGTTAACAGCTGAGGTTAGATTACAGTGGCACTGTAAGTCGATACCCTATTTCAGGCTGGAGGATTGAAGGGAGTTTATAATGGATCTGCTTCTTTGCTACAAAGTTTAACCTTATTTATAACAATGACATGCGATACGCTGCAGGAAAGAGGAGCAGGGGGTGACACAGAGAGGAAGGAGGCGCATGCTGACATATTGCGCAGTGAATAATTGACTGTATGACCTGACTGACTGGCTGATTTACTCACTCACTCACTCACTCACTCACTCACTCACTCACTCACTCACTCACTCTCTCACTCAGTCCGTCAGTCCTCTTTCTTGTCCCATCCTCGCTACTTAAATCAAGCCTGGACCCCAATCACGGTATCAATTATTTGCCGGCTGAGGGCGGAAAGAGAGCACGGGTATCAGTGGAGTCTTGCCCTGGGACAGAAAGAGAGATCTCAAAGGTCAGACTGCGTCTGGAGGACAATTAAGACCGTAATGAAAACAACATTAAAGGAAGAGAACAGTACAAGGAAAAAACCACTGAGTGAACGGTCCAAGTATCCTGTGACTTCAGGCTAATTCTAACATACTTTTACAATGTGCCTTTTGTCTCAAAACTTCCGTTTCGAAATAATCGAGACTTAGTTTTGCAATCTTTTTTGGCCACTTGACCAATAAAATGCAATAATTTATTATTATACAGAAGTGATGGAACATGTCTATTATTATGCTGTTTCCTTGATTAGCTCTTCATGCCAGAAAAACGTCACAGCAACTTTACTAAACTTTACTTTCAGTTTCTCACAATGACCTATCCTGCCTTGAAATCAGATCTATCATCACACCTCATCGCTATCAGTGTCTTGTTTCTTGACTTCTTTGATACTTAGCGAAAAGAGACAGGGACAAATCATGATAGTTTTCAGCCTTTGGTGGAGCATATCTGGACGCAAGAATTCACCATGTTTCTGCTTATAGGAATTGTATCATTAGAAAGAAATTTAAAAAAAAAACAGTTGTTTGGGTTCATGGATCTCCTACACGCATGAGTTATGAGAGAATGGTGAGTTTTGGAAAGTTATATTTGAACAGATAGGGGAATAACTGAACTGTGGAGAAAAGAAAATTAGGCTTTTTTTTTTTTTTTTCAAACGTAGCTCAGAAAATGTGAGTAAGTGGATAGGCCTAGTTATTGGAGACAGTCTGATACCGGACATTGCGTAGGCTATTAAAGGAAGGGGTCAGGGCGAGATGTGAAGGTGGACTATTGTACTGTGATCAAACGTCATTTTTATCACAAATTGATCGTTTCTTCACTTTTTCAAATATAGCTGCCCGAGTATTAAACCTCTACACTATTCAAATATAACTTTCTACTTTCTTTTGTATTAAAATAATCATATCCAAATGTAACGTTCCACAGGATTAACAGATACTGTTGAAATATTATAACTTTCTACTTTTCACAGTATTAAAGGATACTGTTCAAATATAACTTTCTACTTTTCACAGCATTAAAAGATACTGTTCAAATATAACTTTCTTCTTTTCACAGCATTAAAAGATACTGTTCAAATATAACTTTCTGCTTTTCACAGTATTTAAAGATACTGTTCAAATATAACTTTCTACTTTTCACAGCATTAAAAGATACTGTTCAAATATAACTTTCTACTTTTCACACTATTGAAAGGTAGTGTTCAAAAGATACGCTATTACAGGACTCTGTTCATATATAATTTTCCACAGTATTGAAAGACTGCCCACATATGGCTTTTCATGGTGTTAGAAATCACAGGTCAATTATACCCTTTTTCAGTATCAGAAATCGTTGTTCAAATATAACTTTTTACAGTATTAAAAGACACTGTTCAAATATAGCTCTCTGCAGTATTCAAAGACAGTTTATTGTATCACTTCATTTGTTAAAACTAACTGCACTATATTTATAAGAGTAAAAAAAGTGGAAGACAACATATAGCACCCCAATACTCGCTAGAAACTACCGTTTTATTCGCGGGATTTAGCGTGTAGATGATACGAGCACAAAACGTAATCTCAATTTTCTGAGTACTGAAGTATTCAGAGCAAAGTTGTTTTGCCAAAGTAGGTGAGAGATGTGAGAGGAAAAAGACGTAGACGACACGGACATGGCAATGTGTGTAATTTTGTGGTCAGAGGAAATGAAGGTGCCGGACCACTCGGCAAGAGAAGGTTCCTGTTGTTGGCGTAGAGCGAGATAACGGGTTGGAGAGAAGCAGGCCATCCTCTGACGTACGTCTACAGAAAAAAACGACTCCCTAAGTCCAGTTTCTTTTCTTTCCTTGGTATTGAAAAAGGACATGTAGACTCTAGATCTTGTATGCTACAGCACGAGTCAGCATGTTTTTAGTAAGCTGAAATATTTTCGTTTGCCAAGCAAAGAGGTATAGAATCACATTTGCTCCTGCTATTTCAAACAAGTGAAACCAGATAAATGAAAAAATAAACATAAAAATATCACAACAAGTAGAAAAGTATGTTCATCATATAATGATTTTTTTTTCTTCAGAATTCTCTGTTTCTTGTATTTGAATAAGAGAAAATGTGATTTTTTTATTTCTTGCTTTCAATGCTGATTATATATTTCTTATCAAAATGAATCAGTTTGGCGGAGGGTTAAAATGGCTCATTGCTTTCGTGCCGTTCTCTGAAAAAAAGAAATTGAATACACTGTGACTGCATTAAGCGAGTAGTCACAATAGGTCGCAATTTGTGCGAAACAAACTTACCAGGGAAAAGACATTTTGTCAAAGTACAAAAACTCCCACAAATGGAAGACAGCTGAACTTTCTCAGGGTGAAGTTACGCACCGTAGCATCGGATCAGGGAAGCCATTTCTCTTGTGTTCCAAGGATTCGTTTCTTTTCTTAAATCCGAGGTCAAGTGTACACTGTGAAGAACATAATGTTCTTTCTCCCATCAGAAACGTGACGAAAAGGTTACGTGCTTAATATCTCCCAAGCAAGCTGGTGGCAGAGAACAAGCAATGTTAGAAGACAAAATTTAGAAGAGAAAGTCAGTGAGATCCAGTGCCATCCCCCCCTTTTCCATCTCTTTTTGTAACATGAAAGAAGCATGGGCATTGGAGAACAGAAACATTGTTTGTCCTTGTTTTGTAGATCGGCTAACATTTTTTTCTCTTCACATTATCACAGTCACGTCAGTCAGTCTTATCAAAGATGAGAATTGAGAAATTCAGAAGGACCGATGACCACAAAATAACAGTATAACCACAAGAACGACGATGACCTGAGCAAAGCATAGAGACAATAGCAACAATACCCATCACCATCAAAATCATAATCACAGCAACTAGGTCAACAGCAGCATGCAGGTCATGATTTCTTATCCCAGTTGTAGGTCACCTTGTTCCACTCCTCCCGAACTGTAAATGCCAGTCTCCATATTCTCATCACTATTTCACTGCAGCTTTCTCTGTTTTCTCTCTTTCAGTCTTATTCTCCTCCCGTTCAGTTGTCCCCTTTCTTTTCCTTTGCACATTGTCTCCATTCCGGAACGAATGATAATTACAAAGTTTGGGGTAGTTTTGCCATGAGGAGAAATGCCTGGGGTCAGTCTGTGACCTGGTTATGTGTGATGGACATCTGTATAAATAGATTGGGAGATCAATTTCGTCTGGCTGTGTCATCCTGCTTTCCCTTGATTCCATTCTGTGAATCGGAGCGATAGCATACGTTCTCAATAAGCTATCGACGCCTACGTGTGAATATGACTCTTTTAATCTCTTTCTGTCTCCTGCTTTTGTCTGTCTGTCTGTCTCTTTATCTGTCTGTCTGCTTGTGTGTGTTTGTGCCTGTCTGTCTGTCTAAGTGTCTGTCTGTCTGCCTATCTGTCTTTCTGTCTGTTCCTCTGTGTGTCTGATCTTCTCTGTCGGTTTCTCTGTTGGAGCATCTGTCTGTCTCTCAGATGGCTGTCAGTTACTAGTGAAATACGCGTGAAATTTTCACGGGTAGAAGAATTTGGCGTCGGAAGAAACGCGTTTATGTCCTTATGGCATCTTAAGAGTGACGTCGGTTTGAATAGCACTGCAGATGTATCAGTAGGTGGCAATTTCGATTGGATATACCTGTGATACGATACCTGATATCTCATGTTTATTGTTGTTTTTGTCGTTGTTGTTGTTGTTGTTGTTGGTTGTTGTTGTTGTTGTTGTTGTTGTTGTTGTTGTTTTATGTCGTCCCTGAGAGGGAGTATGGAAAACGTACGTTTGTGCGTACCTGTTTTGATACTGCTATGGCTAGTGTTATTTTTGTTGTAATTGTGTTGTCACTGTTGTTATTCTGTATTGTTGAAATGCGATCCGTCTCTCGAGAGCGTACCTGGAAACCCACAGACATACTGTCTCTTACTGGAACTATGTTACCACGAGATAACGCTGCCTTGAGATAACCTCCATCAGGAGACTGAAAGAGTAACATAAAAAAAAATGTAACGCTGCCGTTGTGGTTGTGGTCAGTGTGTTGTTCGGTGCCTTATGAGCGCGATTCTTCTGCTGAGGGTGCCGTTGAAACACGCAAACAATAACCCATTACTAATTGAAATCACTATGGCACGTCTCCTTTGTCATGTTCGTGTCGTTGTTGTGATGTAGTTGCTGTAACCGTGGTTAGAATTTTATGTCCTGAATTCGCAAGTGGACACGCGCGGACACTAACCCCCTACTAATTGATATCACTGTGACATGTCTCATATGTGTGATATCACTGAATGTCACTCATGTGTTCTGTTGTTGTTTACTCAGTACCATAAACTGAGATTTCATCTTTTGGGAACACCAGTCTGTGGATGCGCACTGTTATTGTTCTCGTCAGACTGATAACGCCATTAGTGTGTCATTGCTCTTATGGCGCTCCGAGATGTCATCATATCTGGTGATGGTGGGAAAGATGGTGATGTTTATATGGTCCCTGAAAAAGACAAAAGGGCAATCCCACTCTAAATAAGTTTCGAGAAAAGATGGGTTTAAAATTCCCACCCTCGGAAAGAAACTCCATGTCAGGAAGATTTTCATATGGCCATTATCAGACCGATGCTCTGGTTGAAACAAAAATCCCCGGAGTAACACTTTCTGCATATCCTTTGCGTGTGAAAGTGTGGAAAAATCAAGGATTTCAGAAGATATGGGACGGCCCAATTGTCGTTTTGAAGGGACCATATTATTGATTATCGTCATTCTCTTAAGATAATTGCCTAAGTTTAGTTTGGACTGTGTTGAGATAAACAGGAAAAACATTTTCAGGTCACCATATAACTTTTACACATAACTTTTATTTCAAATGTTGCAAGCTTTTTTTGAAACTCAATGTTAGAAACAATGCTTTAAATTGTAGTAAAACAATCAAACAAGCAAATAAAACAAACAAACTAGATTTATAGCATGACTTAGGCAATAATGTCATATGAGCTTGACGATTATGAGACCACTTTGCTTTGATGTATGAACAGGTCCCCTTGCCTCCTTGGCTTCTCACCCCCCACCCCTACCCCTTTTCCTCTCGCTATGCTCTTTTCTTTTTCTATCAGTACCGTCGTCTACTTTTCTAAAAACTGTAATAATCTTTAATCTCTCAATGCAAGACTGGTCTGCATAACATTACAACGGAAAAGCGTCGGCGGTTTACGATTAAAGGAGAAGGCTGAGCCACGTTGGTCCCAGACTTCGATGGCCGACGGTCTCTTTAGAAGCATGTCTAACTATGCTTTTTAAATGGGAGAAATATTTCCCACTCAAAAATAAAGAAACTTTTTTTTCACCAAAGTTAAAAGGAGGAGGGGAGGTGAAAAGGGGAAGGGAGGCGGGGAGGGGAAGGGAAAGGGGAGGACAAAATTTTGTTTGGTATACAAAAATGTCTACAAGATGTTCTTACTAGTAAGAAAAAAAGTTCTTTTTAAGTTCGTTTTAACAATTTCCCAAACACTTTAACGAACGGCTTCACTGCCACGCCATTTCGATAGCGGTGAGCTAAACATTAGTGATAAGGCCAGGCTCCCTCGCTCCGTCCACTGCCTCATGATCCCGCCTCCTGTGCGGACATCAACCGGCATACGTCCCCTGCTTCCCCACGGCAATCAAGAGCGTGTTATTCAATGTTACCAATTATTACATGAACAAGCAAGTGATCTGGGATCTCATAGTTACGTCATCGCCAATCAGCTTGCGGCGTCTTAGTTTTTATTAAAGGATTCTGCGTACTAAATGCTGGAACAGAGGTTCAAAGGGAAAAAGAGGCTGGCTGGTGGTGGACATACGATTTTTAGACGGTACGTCTTTACTGCTTTACTAGCAGTGGCGTTAAATTACATGAGGTTGATGAAACGGAGTTAGATCTAGATCTCTTCGTTTTCAATATTGCGCATTTTATGATGTGACTAACCTGGCAGAGAGGGAAACAACAGCAAATCGTCGATCTATTCGTGTAAGTACAAACTTAGGTCAAACACGTTTTGACTGCATGTATATATGCAATAAAGGTCAAGACACTCTTGGTTTGGATAAAAAAAAAAAAAAAAGATAGAGGGGGCACATATTTTTATATGCCCTCAAGAACCCGGTATTCACTCTATCACTACACACACTTCACTTTCGCCTAAAATTCCCCTGAGACATTGGCCAGCGACAAAAGCTCTACAGGCATCCCGGTCCTGAGCCAGACGTTCCAGCTGCCTCCAGGTGCAACCCATCCTTTGGGTATCTGCCTCCAAGTCTCGGTGCCAGGTGCTTTTGGTCGACCTCTTTTCCTTTTCCCTTGGGAGTTCCAGGTTAGGATCTGCCTTGTGATGCTGGATGCAGGTTTCCGGAGCGTATATCCGATCCACCTCCCCGTCTCTGCAGTATCTCTTCTTCTACTCTATGGGAGATCTTATAGTGAAAGCGGGTAGGAGCACGGCAACAAGAGACACAGAACTCATGGAGAGAGGGCTAGTATGTAAAAAGTGCTGTTTCGAGGCTGAAAGCCAAGTAAAAAATTCGTCATGTCCATTTTTCGCTGAAAAAAAAAAGAACTTCAAATGAGATTTTTCTCAAAACCTGTGGTTGTTTGTTTGTTTGTTTGTTTTTACAGTATTTTGCTATCTAGTTTTGTTTTTGTTTGTTGTTGTTGTTGTTGTTGTCGCTGCTGCTGCTGTTGTTGTTGTTGTTGTTGCTGTTGTTGTTGTTGTTGTTGTTTTGTTCCGAAACCGATTCTCATCAAATTTGGCATACATCATTTTCATAACAAGACCAAAAAAAAGCACACACACATATGCGCGGCTCATTCGCTTTGTAAGTTTGAGAGAAAAAAAAGGGTTTTTAGTATGAAGAAAACGGTGAAATTTGATTTTTTTTTTTTTTTTTGTTATGTGGCATTTTTAAAAAATTCTAGAAAATGTTCTGCTCTATAGGAAGGGCTGAAAATTTGTCACATTTAAGATACTACGTTAAGCAATATGCTCAGTATGTTTTGTCAATTTCTGTTGAAATTTGACAGAGGAAATAATTTTCAAATCAGTCAATATAATTATAGAGGCGCCAAAATCCAATGTGGCGGTGTTGCTATGCCAATCGTATGAAAAAGTCGATTTTTTTATTTTTTTTTCTCTCTAATTTGAACATGCCAAATTCGAAAGAAAAGATTAAAATAGTTACAGGAGCCCCCCCCCCCACCCAACCTTAATGTTTGCACAGCATCCAAAACTAGTAACGTTCAATTTAATCATGCTAACACGGCAGTGCTCACACTTGCTGTACACTACTTTGAGTCGCAGGGCAAACTCTGTTTGACTTATCTACATGACCGTTAATATCCGACAAAACGTGCAAAAGCTTTATGGGCTCTAAACCTGCTAAATGTATCCATGTGAAGTCTGGCATACAAAATTGAAGAGTTGTAATTGCATAAACACACACACACACACACACACACACACACACACACACACACATACACACACACACACAAAAACACTTGTTATGCTTGAGGTTGTTCTAAAAAGGTGATAATAATTAGGTATTTTCAGCAAAATCACATGACCTAGGGAACATCGCTCACACGTGGCTTTGTTTATATGATGTGACAGGTCTGAGAGCTTATCATTCATCCAGATTTGTCTGCCATGCGCAGAACAAGTAAACAAAGCCACATGTGAGCAAGGTTCACTAGGTCATGTGATTTTGCTGAAAATACCTAATTGAATCGCATATCCGCGAGCGTATTTGAACCGAATGGCGTATTTCGAAATCAGTCATATGCCCGAGGAGACATCTCTCGCATGTGGCTTTATTCAGAATAGTGTGACATGTCTTCTGTACGCTCATCATTCGTCAAAAAGTGATAGTCATGGGCTAAACACGTACACAAACCAGCGTGTGAGCAAAAATCCGCGATCATGTGATCGATTTCGAAATATCTCATTGTGTGTTCCATAGATTAGAATGGCGTGTTATGGTTATTGATCTCCTGCCTCCGTTTGCAAACACCCCAAACAACAAACACTCTTTCTTTAAACAGCGTAAATTTTAATCATTTAAAATATCAACATCGAGCTGCCCCCCGCTTTGCCGTACACTTCGAGTCGAAGTGGGAGACGGATTATCCTAGGGTTCTGTAGTATTCAAAGAATCTCCCATAAAGGGTGTGGGTTCACCATTGAGCTAGTCTATTAAAGAGGGGGGGGGGGGCGCGACCTGGAGGTGATTTTTTTAAATTTTTTTATTAAAGTTAGGTTATTTTAACCTTTACCATCGTATTCAGCATGTTCAAATTAGAGAAAAACAGTTAAAAAAAAAAAAAGTTGACTTTTTAATACGGTTGCCATGGCAGCGCCGCCATCTTGGATTTTGGCGTCCCTAAATTGACTGATTTCAAAATCTATCTCCTCCGCCGAATTTCAACGAAACTTGAAAAAAGTTGGTGAATATATTGTTTGATATAATATCTAAAACGTTACGTATTTTTATTACGTTCCATGCAATACAAGAGTGAAGAGTGAAACAAGGAACGCGAGAAAAGAAAAAGGAAAGACAGACATAACACTCAGACAAACAGACAGACAAAGAAACAAACGAAGAAACAACAAAGCAACCAAGATAGAAGAAGTAGAAGGGGAGAAAGAGAGAAAAAAGAGAGAAAGATACAGGGAAAGAAAACGAGAGAGAGAAAGAAAGCACGGAAAGAAGAAAAAAAACAACATAAAAAGAAAGAAAGAAAGAAAAAGAAAGAAACAAACAAACAAAACAAGTAAAGAAAGAAGGAAAAGAAGAAAGAAAGAGAAAGAAACAAACAAACAAAAGAAGTAAAGAAAGAAGGAAAAGAAGAAAGACAGAGGGACAGAAAGAAAGAAGAGAAAGATAGAAAGAAAGAAGACAGAAATAAAGACAGAGACAAAGCAAGAGAGATCAGAAAGTATCGCATTGCACACAAACTGAGGATGAAAACCATTGATTTGTTTCATTATACTCCAGATGAAACGTGTTTTTTTTTTAATTTGAATGTGTTTTCATTTCTGAAACTAAATAATGGTGAAAAAAGAAGACTGGTCCGGGGGGGGGGGGGGCGGGGGGAGCTGTTTGACTCGGTCAGATTTCCTTCCTGAAATTATTTTTGATTATTTTGTACTCTGACAATAGGCGGTGCTAAAAACAGAGATAGTTTGTTGAATTTTGGGTTTTGGGGCCACCGTAATGAGCGGGCTACTCTCTTTGACAGAGTCCAGCGATTTGTTCAAGGCATTATGACGTCCCTTGGAGACACAAAAGCGGAAGTTGAGAGATTGGGGATTGAGTCAACAGAAACACGCGCAGTTGTAAACTATGCCATTCCTGACCCAAGAACCAAAGCTGAGAGAAAAGTGTGAGGGGGGGGGGGGGGTAAAATTCTGTTATCCCATGTTTTCTATTTTCTAAATCAACTTTTATGAAATGTTTCGAAATCTGCATCATTGAACGTTTGTGTCTGTTTGTTTGTATGTATGTTTGTTTGCTCACAGGTCTGGCACCATTGAAACCACATAATTCTGTCTTCTGTCGATATTATACATGTCAAAATTTAACTTCCACCTAGGAGTATAACTCTGACTTCATTTAAGTCTAACAAAGAAGGAAAATTTGCAAGTTTGTATCAAAGATGGACATTTTCATCTTTCTTCCAATAAATGGACAATGCAGGATCTACAGAATATTTCTAGGCCCAAAGGCTGGCTCAAATTGTTTTATTATTATTATTACATGTATTATTGTTATTGACACATTTATTATCTTATTTTAACATTCTCTTAATCTCATTTTAGAATGCTGGAACTTTTATGTGTGGTTTGTGTGTATAAACAAGAAGTTGATATGTAAGTGAATGCATGATTAATAGTAAACATGCCTTTTTTCGATTTTGAAGTAAGTTCGTTTTACACTGAACTAAAAAATAGGCCGTGGCTATACTCCAGTCCCAGACTGACACTACAGTATACCAAATAATAAAACAATCCCGCTGGCTTAACCTGCTGGGACCCTCGACCAGCGCAAGTC
>JBCAUA010018043.1:10000-12836 GCA_038406235.1 Peronia verruculata | reverse complement strand
ATAGATAGATAGATAGATAGATAGATAGATAGATAGATAGATAGATAGATAGATAGATAGATTGATAGATAGACAGATAGATAGATAGATAGTATGGTCTATGATAGTTCGTTCATAATATTATGGTCCAAGTATGAAATACCAAAGACAATTTCAATACCATCTCATGTCCAATGCCTATAGCTTCCCTTGCAGTTCGACTGTCAACGTTCATGGGGTATCCGTGAACCCCCCCCCCCCCCTTTTTTTGTGGAGGCCCAGGGTATATAAGTAAGTTTTCTGCTCCCACCTGCAGGCGGTAATGCCCTCCATCGGTAGGATGTCTTCTATGGAATGCGGACATATGTGGTGCATAATTTCTTCTTTCACCTTGCTCTTGTCTTCTGTCACGCCCTCTTTCCTAACTGCTCAGCCTTTTTGACATGTAAACGTATCTTACCGTGTTTGACACAATAAAGCCGTGATCATGCTGACGTGTCGTTAACTACCAACACAAACAAACAAGTCGTGCGTGCAAGAGTCTTATCTCTAACATTATCATCTCCCCACACTGGCATGAATCTGACTAATGCAATCATTGTCTGTGCAGTTCATTCAAAAATTCCATGTTCCTATCGTTCTAGTTGATGCTTGTGCCTAAATATTTGAATTACTGTAGTTTTTAAGTATTTAGCCATGCAGTGAGATATTTATTGAAGTAGTTCCAGTGTTGGTGTTTTCCATGTCCATTCGCAGCATTTATTTCCATTCCGTATTTTGTTAATGTTCTGTCCAGGTGGCTGACTAAGCCGAACTCTTTTTTTCTTTCTGTCAATCAGTCACTCTTCTTTCTGTCAATCAGTCACTCTTGTCAGCAAGTGTGAGATTTGTGATGTTTGTCCATTCAATACTTATTGTTCTTACATGGTTCTCCAAGGCGCCACTCATTGTCATTCTTGGAAGATGTTGAAGGGAGTGGGGGAGATGAGGCAGCTATGACAGACACCTACACAAGTGCTGAACTATTCACCGATTGTGCCACCAGTTTCTTTAGTGTAAACTGTTGGATGATTTGAATCAAATCTTTCCCATTGGGTCACCAGTTTCTCCTCTAGAACGACGGCAGTTTCCTTACATATGTTTGAAGGTCGTCTGTACTGTTTTGGACAATTTGATTGATTGATTTGATTTGTTTGGGCCTTTCAGCCTCTCTTAATAGAAGTTGTCTCGGCCTTTATTAATTGACTATGTCAGGCCGTGTCAAAGTTGGTGGTCTCTTTGCCTTGTTTCCGATGTTGTCCTCTTCCGTTGCCTCTCTGCTGGCAAAGCCCAAACGTCTCCATTTCACTCACATGTCCCAGGACTAAAATGCCAAACAGTAAAATCAGAGCTCAAGGCCTTTGATGTTTAACTCCAAAAAGGTAATCCACTTTTCCCATGATTAGAGCATGGTTCTTAAAAAATATTAAAGTAAATTATAAAAATAAATATCTTAATAATTATAAACCCTGTGCTCAACTGGGGAAGACGACGAGAGACGAAGTGGCATTCCGCCTCTACATCGGATTCTTTATGGCAGAGTCACACACACATTCATTTCTTCATGTATCCGGCGTATTATCAGGTCTTACTCAGGGATTTTATCCCTGTCTGATCATGACTTTTCATGTACGCACATGCGAGCTCAGATGGAAAAAGATAATATACATGACAATACAAGGTTACCACACTGGACTTCCCCCTAGAGGGCGTGGCTGATGACGCACGTATGACCCCTGCCTCTCCATATTATATACTTTGCTCCACAGACATTTGAAGCTAAATCTACCAAAGCCTTTTTCTCAGACTTTTGCTGCAGCGTTATGAGCCACTACCATAGAGAACTCAAGTGAAAGTTTCCATTTGTCTGTATGGTCACAGTGCTGCAACGACAACATCGACCCTTGTCTGAGGAAGTATCTATGACAACAACAAGTGGGAATTCAACATTTGCTCTGTGGAGGTTTCTACTATAAAGAAGTCACTGTGTTCAGGTCACTCATGTAGAATCAGTTACGTGAAAACAAAGAAGGTCATATTGAAGGCTTATAAAAAAATATAAAAAAATTAAGGCGAAAAAAAGACACAAAACCCCAGCTGAGAGTCAAGGAAAAGCCATCCAGAGGGCATGAGAGAGGTTTTTGCATTTCGTGGTCGGGAATTATAATGAAGTTCCTTTTTGCATTGTAAAGTTGTTTCAATCTGCCTGATAGTCATAAATATGATAACGCTTCAAACTTTGGGGGATGTTGCCCTATTTTTCTTCCTCCTCCAATATTTAGTAACATCATACCACCGTATTCCCTCCACACATTTCCTGCACCCCCCCCCCTCATCGAAACAATAAAAAATAATGATACATATAATAAAAAATTGAAAACATAAATACAAAGACATTTTGAGAACTGATGGCATAGACCTGGAACATTTAGCTATTAAAAAAATAAATAAATATAATGCCATATTTATATAAACCACCCATGTACTTGATATAGATCTGTACAGCATTTTCATAAATTCATGAAAAATCTTTTATTTTTTAATTTTATTTGGCGAAGTTAAGAGAGGATATGAGTTCGTCATACAGGATAACCGTCGTTTCGGTCGTTTCCATGGGCACCAGGACGCTGGCAAATTTCCAAAGATGCATTTTGAATCAGGCAGACATGTCAATTACCCGGAGCCCTTCAGGTTCCGCCTCCCGTGACCCCATCCCCTTTTACCCACTTCAAGTTATCTGACCAGACTTGGGCCCGCATGCGATCGACAACACTGACGGTCAAACAGAAATTTCTCTGAAAACACAAAAACATTTGGT
>JBCAUA010018043.1:0-7500 GCA_038406235.1 Peronia verruculata | reverse complement strand
GATGGGATAGCACAGGATAGAATGGGGCATATGACTGGATAGAATGGGGCATATGACAGGATAAAATGGGGCATATGACAGGATAGAATGGGGCATATGACAGGATAAAATGGGGCATATGACAGGATAGAATAGGACAGAATTAGATAGAACAGGACAGAACAGATAGAATAAGGTAGGAAAGGATAGGACAGGGTATTACAGGATAGAATTTAGCATAGGATTGGGTGGGATAGGATACCTTAGAACAGATAGGGAAGGTTGATAGAAAGTTTGTGGTTTAGAATAAGGTAGGACAGTATAACTCATTGCCGGATTGGATAGGCATAGGATATGATAAGATAGGACAGGAGAGAACAGGATGAGATGGGAGATAAGATAAGCAATATTTGATAGGTCAGGACAGGATAGGATAGTACATGGTAGAACAGGATAGGACAGCTCATGAAAGAACATGGTGGAATAAGACAGGATAGGATAGGTCAAGATAGAGCACAATAGAATTAGGACAGGATAGGGAAGAACGGGATATGATAGGTTAGAATAATAGGTCGGGATAGGACAGTTGATGATAGAGCACGTTAGAATATGACAGGATAGGACAGGTGATGATAGAACACGTTACATTATGAATGGATAGGACAGGATATAACAGGACAGGATAGGACAGGTGATGATAGAACATGTTAGGTTACAAATTACAGGATAGGACAGGTGATGATAGAACACTTTAGAATATGACAGGATAGGACAGGTGATGATAGAACACGTCAGATTGTGACAGGATAGGACAGGTGATGATAGAACACGTTAGATTAAAATGACAGGACAGGGCAGGTGATGATAGAATACTATAGATTATGACAGGATAGGACAGGTGATGATAGAACACTTTAGAATATGACAGGATAGGACAGGTAATGATAGAACACGTCAGATTGTGACAGAATAGGACAGGTGATGATAGAACACGTTAGATTAAAAATGACAGGATAGGAGAAGACAGGAAAGGACAAAGGTAGAATAGGGACAAGATACTGGATAGAACAGTTTAAATAAGAATGACAGAATGGGATAACGTAGACAATGATAACCCAAACACGGGTAAAAATGTCATCTACAACACAATTAACAAAAAAAGGTAAACGTTGAAAACAACAGACAAAGAAAAACAAAAACAAAAGAAAAAAGAAAGGATTTCTACATCCTTAACTACAGTTTTTTGTTTGTTTATTTGTTTGTTTGTTTGTTTTTCGTTTTCTTTTTCTGTTTTGTTTATTGAGCTCACAACAAAGGAAGAAACAAAGAAAAAAAATGGCTATGATAGGAAGAAAAGAAACCAAGGAACCACAAGAGGCAGACATACAATACACTATGTCTCCAAAGTGATTTCATAAGGTTTATACATGACATATAAAATAAATGCTAATCTTTCACGATAACGTAGGCAGAGAATGAGGCAAGAGAGAGAAAAAAAAAAGAAAAAGAAAGAGAGAGAGAGAGAGAGAGAGAGAGGTGGAAACTGATCGATAAGAGACATGCATGACCAGCTGAAAAAAAAAAATCTGAGATAAGGAAAACTGGAAAGGGAGCCGGGGGGGGGGGGCAGAAAATGGGAGGAAGGGAGAATGAGGAAAGGGAAGAAAATATGGGAGGAATATAGAAAAAGGATAGAAAAACAAACAGTGAGCAATGGACGAAAAAATAAAAAAACAAGGATGGAAAAAAATAACGTGAGAAAAGAAAAGAACCAGACGGGGTACAAAGCTCAGATCTGCACATAATCATTTACTCCTATTTCTCTACTCTACTGGCTACACAAAACAAAACTGCATGTGTACATACTTATAGAAAGAAATCAAAAACAAACAACATAAAATAAAACAAAAGATTATTTTGTACACGTTAATTTCTTCACCACACGGAACGTTTTTTTTGTTTTTTTTTACATGATATATATACAAATCTATCAAATTCTGACTTCCAATGAAAACACCAAATAACTACTGGCCTGGGGTTGGTTCTAGCGGAATCTTTCCCTGGCGACAGACTCGACCACATGGTATTGATAGCTGGAATCGGATCACAAATAACAAGGCAAATATTGAGTTGTTTCATTTCAATTCAAAGTACACAGACTCAGCATACATACTTGTACTTCCATTTCTGGTTATGAACCATTTGATACCGACACCTGCCTAAGTATTGGGAGACTTTTACAAACCATCACAATGTAGTATGTAATCTGCACCTTTCAATCTTAAAAAAAGTAGGAAATTCTGCTCGACCAGTTCAGAGAGAAGAATTTTTGTGGGACAAACTTTGCAATTTGAAAATTTTGTCCAGTCAGCTGTGGCTCCACCTACTGTTCACCCAATTTCTTCCTGCCAAGGGACCTCGAATATATATTCATCCTTATCAAGGAAGACTAGATATCAGACTTCATAAACAAGAAGCCAGGGGAGCCCTGAGTCACTCAAGCGTGCAGGTTTTGATCTTTGAATCTCTGAATCATTTCCATTCCCCGGTGGATTTTGAATTTGTGACTAAAGTTGTTTTTTTTTGCCGAGGAGCAGATGCCTAACCCTTTGATCATAAGGGACCTTCTTCCGGAAGATTCCAAGAAAGTCCACCTAACAGGCGTGTGAACGTCTTAGGTACGTCTCCTTATGCGCGAGGCAACTTTGCGCCGCTCCAAAAAAAAAAAAAAAACTGGCGTTCCAAAATCAAACAAGTTGTATGAAGCCACTTCCTTATGGGCGGCGCAACGCTAAGCCTCCTGAGACGGTCGCTTGAGATGGAGTCATGTAGCCATCGGTGAGCACGACTGCCTACCTGTCTCTCTCCTCTACGTGTGTTTGCATGGATGCCTGACTCATTTTGTTGTTGTTTTTTTTTATCTGTGAATCAGTACGCGTTACTACTATCTATTTATCTCTCTCTCTCTCTCTCTCTCTGTACGTGTATGTGTGTGTGTGTGTGTGTGTGTGTGTGTCTGTGTGTGCGTGTGATGCTACCGCAGGCACGTTACAACTGCCTGCTTTTTTTTTGTGGATGAAGGTGGAGAACTTGTCTGTGTGTGCCAGTTTTCTTCCACTGTATGTGTGTATGTGTGTGTGTGTGGCAGTGAGTGCGAGAGTTACTGTGCTTACTTGAGTGTGTATTCATATTACGTTGCCAGTTTCTTCCTGTGTGTGTTTGTACGTGCATGAGTGTGGACGCGTTCTGTCTTTTTTTGTGTATGTATAACTTGTGCTTTCTTCCTCCGCGTGCATGTTATTACTATCGGTTTCTTTCCAACGTGTGTGTGTGTGTGTGTGTGTGTGTGTGTGTGTATGTGTGTGTGTATGTGTGTGTGCGCGCACGCGCATCCGCTAACACCTTCTTGCCTGCCAGTTCCTTTTCCGTGTTTCTTTAAGACATGTGTCTGCCCGCACGCCAACGTGTCTCTGTGAGGCTGTTTCTTTCCTCTGTGTGCTTTTTGCTTGCTTTTGTGTATGTGTGTATGATATTTTTATTTGTTTGTGTGTGTGTGTATTTTATTTTTGCCTGCTTTTGTGTGTGTGTGTATGTTATATTTGCCTGCTTTTGTATGTGTGTATGTTATTTTTACCTGCTTTTGTGTGTGTGTGTATGTCATGTTTGTCTGCTTTTGTGTGTTTGTATGTTATTTTTGCCTGCTTTTGTGTGTGTGTGTGTGTGTATGCCATTTTTGCCTGCTTTGTGTGTGTGTACTATTTTTGTCCTGTTTGCTATGAGTGTGTCACTAGTTTTCTCGCTTTATATTAATCCAGTTTGTGCATAACTGTGTGTGAGAGTGTGATCATGTTGGTGCCTGTCAGTTTTTATAAGCCTTGATGTAAGTAATTATTTTGTAAGCGTTGGTTGCTATTGCCTGTTTCCTGTGTATGTATGTGTCTGAGCGCGTTACCACTATATTTTCTTTTGTGTCTGGCTGCTACTATTGGCCTTTTCCTTCATCACTGTGTGTGGGTGTGTGAGTATTTAGCGTGAGGTGTGGTATGTGTGTGCGTGTGTGTGGCATGACATATGAGGTACAACGCGTGATGCACAACCAACAATTTGAGTTACACACCAGCATAGGAGGTACAAAATCTGGTTCCTCATAATGTTTTTTTTTGCATAAATTATATCATTAGGAGGTCGTGCGTCACCTCCCAAAATTTCTAGAGGGTCCTCGTTTCGTCGTTATACGTGACAAAGTGACACACGTGACAAGATACACATGGAGTATACATAATTTACAGCCGCCTGAAATGATACACACACTCGACAGTCAAACTGAGCTAGCAGTTTCTGAAGGAACAATAAAGCATAATCTAATAAATCTAGTAATATCGAATTTCACCTCAGGTTCAATAAAGGCTTTAAACAAAAAGCTGGCCCAGATATTTTATGAAAAATAGTGTATGAAAGTCAAGTTCGTCTTCATAAAGATCAAATTACCGACATCTGAAAGTTTCTTGTTGTTTTCTTTTTCTGTTTCGTACGTGTATGTGTTTCTGACTTTTTGTTTTTAGCTCTAACATGTAATTTTAAGTTTAAAAATCCGGAAAATTTGACTGCCACCCGAAGTTCGACTGACGCCATGAATTTTGTCCTAACTAGCCTCGAGGAGACCTGGGAGCTGTTTGAACTTTCAGGAAAAGAAAAAGGTAAGAACTTATTATTATTATTATTATCATCAAATTTACAGTTGCACATCAAAATATTGTTGCACATCAATATCAAGATCTAGATTTAGATCTATCTGAATCCAGATCCAGGTCAAACGTATGAGTAACCTGTAATCGAGGATCTAGTCAGAGTCTAGTACTAGAACTACTAGGTCTAGATCTAAAATCTAGAATCTAGGCCACTTTTTCGGCTGTTCCCACCCCTACTTTTTCGACTCATAGGACCTACATGTTAGCGTTAGGGTGATCCCACATTGAGCCTGGCGACCAGACGCAGCCTTGGGCATGGTCCGGCCATGTAACACCTTCTGCGTTATATTACCGCCCATATTGAGGCTGGTCAGCGCTCGTAACCGCTTGAGGCCCAGACAGTTTGCGGCTTGTCTGTAAAAAGTTTCGGACCAGACGAGGCCAGCGCAAGGCTTGCTCCGCTCGATTCACGGATATTTCTTGTTGTTACAAGATTTTGAGATGTAAGTTGATACAGATGATGGCATCTATAATTGTATTTCAGTGAGAGGAAAGTAAAGAAATATGTATTGGGTCTGGGAAGTACGAAATAGATATTTTATTAAAGATTCAGTGAAGTGACGTGACCTAATTTCGTGAGATAGGCATAGTGGGTGTGGCATGTGCTTCTGGATTCCAGTTCATATATTCTGTGTTTTGAGGTTAAATCTAAGTTATTCGAATCAAAGATCAGCAGTCTAATTAATGACTAGATCTAGCTTGTTAATCATGTTGTATGAAGCCCGCTCATAGAGCTATGACAAGAAATGTACTAGTGCATTGTAAGCTAGCTCTAGAATAAGGGATATGGCATCGGGACTACTTAAATTATGTTAAATGATTATAATAATAATCATAATTTCATGTAGATTATATGATCATTATATCTATTCATATTCAAAATACAACAGACACATTTTTAGTATTTCCTACTGATAAAGTTTCATTAATTTTAAATGTCAGTCTCAAACTCAAACAACTAGTTGGACTAAACTGAGCAATTCAGAAAGATTGTAATTAACTGAAGTAAGGTAATAGATCAACTAACAGAGGTGATTTCTAAAGCAAACAAGAAAGAGTATAGTTATTCTGTCTAGATCTAGATATCTCTAGTTTTCTCTACTTAGATCTAAATCTAGAAATAGATCTAGATCTCGTTCTACAGTACCTTACCCTCGAGTTACTAAAATTCTCTGGAGCACAGTTCAGGACTTTATTTCTTTTTAGATCTAAACTGGGAGCCCTAGATCTAGATATATCTAAATTATGTTTAATTTGACAAACTGTAAATTGTGAACATTTTAATGGACCTTTTCTAATAAGTTGCTTTTTAATAGGAGCTTTATTGCGGCTTTACGACAAGTTGAAAAATGGGTGCTTTATTCAGCTATTCCAATATATAGCAAAATATAAGCATTTAGGCAGCTTTTCCTACAACTTGTGTTTTAAGAGCAATAATGCATTTTTTTCTGAAAAACTGAAAATGTGATCATTTCGAAAATTTGTTCAAAAAGTGCTTCAATGTAATTTTTCTGACAAGTTGGGGAATATAATATGAGCTTTAATGCAGCCTTTCCGACAAATGATGAAATAACTGCCTTAAGGCAGCTTTTTCAGCAACCTGCAAAAGAAGAACAATAATGCAGCTTTTCCAGCAAGTTGCAAAAAAGTATGCATTGGTGCAGTTTTTCTGACAAATTGCAAATTGTGAGCATTAAAAAAAGTAGCCTTTTGAACGACTGCTTCTTTACAATTTCATGAGTGTCATTGGTTTTCATACAGATCTAGATTTATACAGATGTAGGCTGCATTCCTATTGATAGGGCATTTAGGAAAGTTTTCTACTGATTTTTATTTCTCTCATCCAGGTGACAATAAAAAGAAATTTCCTGCCAACTATTCAGAGAGGACAACAAATGATCCTGGACTATGACTTTATTGACAGTGATAAAAGATGGGGATACTTCCTCTGTGCAGCTGATAATCTGTGAATTCTCATAAGAGGAAAGTGTGATGATTATTGTTGTGCAAGAACAGATTTATAAATTCTGAAGGATAGAGTCATTAATGATTCTCTTGAGCAAAAGACAAGATGAGTTTGTAACTCTCCACAAGGTAAACAAGCCAAAGCTCTTTGTCCATTTCTGGGCAGTAAATATTTGATTAAAAAATATTTTGGGAAAATTCCAGTGGCATACTGTAATATAAGATCTAGTCTGTCTCTTTGGATAGAAGTATATAGGAAAAGCAGTGATAAACATCCAGTACATAAACAGTATTATTGGAGTGAGTAGGAAATGTTGATATTATTTTATGATTTGTTATTTATCTCTCTGCTAACTGACAATGTTTCATAATTTTTTTTCTCTCTCTAATTTGTCCAAGATTGTCCTTTTATTTCTCCTTTAATTGATGCCAAAGTCAAAACACCACTCAACTTGCTTTTGATGTTACAACTTATTGGAATTTTTGTGCCCTACTATTGATATTTTTCATACATGCAAATTGATTTAGTCTAAAAACTGTTTGGAAACATAGATGGCAAAGAGTTGCAGCATCAAATATTTGAGTATCTTCATTGTTCAAGCAGTATACTTCTGTAAAATATTCCAGTTCAAAATTAGATCTCGGTATAGTAGTGCCTGATTATCGATGCAGCACTACAGGTGGTGTTGGGTACAGTCAAAATTTTAAACTGAAAGGGCCTGTTAATTTCATTGTTCCATATGGTACAGTTCAAAGCACACTTCAGCACAGAAAGGCACCTGGCAGGCTTGCAGTGAACACTTGTTTG
>JBCAUA010018032.1:0-12836 GCA_038406235.1 Peronia verruculata | reverse complement strand
AAGGGTTCTTTAACGTGCGTAACGTACACACGGGATCTCCGAAATATATTCGCCCTTATCCGAGAAGGCTAGACGTCTCTACTCACATTAAGCCAGGGGACGGTTGAGTCACTGAAAAAAAATGCGGGTTTTTGATCTTCTTGTCCTGTCATCTCCCGATGCAGAACCCACGAGTCGATCCCGGCCTGTTTTCTCCATGAGCAGACGCCATACCACAGAGCCACTGCGTGCCTCCTGGGCTGGATCTGTCTCGATCCTGACCACAGATCAAGCCACCTCCCGCACTGCTCTTGTCCCCCCCCCCCCCCCTCTCCTTCCAGCCTCCTCATCCCGCCCGTCATTCCCTTTTCCACCTCCAGCTAGAGCTCCCTCCATTACTCCTCTTCCACCACCTTCCCACACTATCTCTCCCTCTCCACTATCTCCACCCCCAACCTCCCCCCTTCTCTGCCTCTCCTTTCCTTTCCTTGCAGTTACACCCTCATGTTACCAGCCAGACCATTCCAATAACCGACAATCCAAAACCTCCAGATGTCCACAGATCAAACACTTTGCTCATCTTTGATGCTGAGACAATGGGTAGATGTCAATTACAGAGTTACCCATAATATTTTCACATAACGATGTCATTTAGTCGTTACTAAGCAGCTTCTAACCGTACGCGCGGCGATTATCAAAGGGACTCAGAAGACCTGCTCATCGCCGGGCTGTCGTTTCGCATGTTCGTGTGACCGCCACCTCGCCCTGGGACAAACTGGCACTGTTATGCTGAATATTATTCTATCAGCTATTACATGGTATTTATAGTGCGGTGTGTTTTGTTTTATTATCAGGGTAGGAAGAATAAATTTGTAAAAATGATGACCGGACGGAAACATGAGAAGAAGAAGAAAAAATTCAGAGATTAAGAAAAAAGAGAAGAGGAAAGAGAGGATAAAAGAAAAAAAGAAAGAAAAGAGAAAGAAAGGAAGGAAGAAAGAGAGAAAGAAGGGCGAAAAAAGAAGAAAGAATGAAGAAAAATGAAAAAAAGAATGATAAAGAAAGAAAGAAAGTAAGTAAGAAAGAAAGAAAGAAAGAAAAGAAAGAAAGAAAGAAAGAAAGAAAGAAACGGTTGAATATGAAGACATTTAGCAGGAAAAGAAAACAGGAACAAAAAATGGGGAAAAGAAAGACAGACAATTTTAAAACAAAAAGTACGCGAGGTGAAGAAATAATGAGAAAACAAGACTAACAGAGAAATAAAAATGGAGTAGCATTGTGTGCGTGTGTGTGTGTGTGTGTGTGTGTGTGTGTGTGTGTGTGTGTGAATGTGGCGTGTGTGTGGGGGGCGGGGGGCGGGGGAAGAAACCCCATCGCAAATAACAAAGGCCTTGATGACAAGTGATTCCGTTATGCCTGCCACATCAGAATTCACATATGCTAATAATATGTTATTAAAGGTAAAACTTCGTTCATGGAAGTGGCACATAATGGAAGCAATAGGGAAACAATAAATCTGGGCCGAGATCATCACCAGGTTCAAGTGCTTATTTGCCTCTCAACCTTCAGGAGGTAGGGGGGGGGAGGATTTATCTCGTCCACCACCAGCAGGAGGGTGAAAGCTGTAAATATATCGTAACATAACTGAGTTTCACTGCTCACTGTAGTAAAGAACAACAAGAAGAAAACAAAGGAACCAGAAAATAACAATAATAATAGAGAGGGGGTATTTATATAGCGCTAATCCCCGTACAGTACAGGCTCTAAGCGCTTTACACTCTAATTATTATTACTCAACTTTCCAGGAAAGTATAGAAGGCGGCTGCTTGTCAGGCGCTCAAATCCGTATCAATCTGGCAATATCAATCACTGTCTATAGTCGGGTGCTCATTCAAACCAAAGTGGGGTCAGGAAATTTGTGTAGTCTTTCCCAAGGATAAAATGTCGGGACCAGTCATTATTCGAACCCGAAACTTTAGATCCAGAGTCCGACAGCCCAACCGCTAGGCCACCGACACCACGAAGAAGAAAAAACAGAACAACAACGATAACAGTAAGAACAAAAGACACCATTTCTGGCGAAAGCCGAACAACATTTGAGAACTGATTATCAAGATCACTAACTGGATCAATATTTGAGAGTTATTGATGTTCTTATCACTTCTTCAGTCCGTTTTCTTTCTTTCTTTCTTTCTTTCTTTCTTTCTTTCTTTCTTTCTTTCTTTCTTTTTCCTTCTTTTTTTTTTTATTTTTGTTTAAGAGCCTCCACAGTGATGGTGACCTTATTATAATTGGATTATCGTAAGTTCTTTGATAATGTACCATCATTCATGTTATGGTTTTTATAAGTTTTTCAACCTCCTGTAGAGGTGGTTATCTCAGCTGTCCACAACCGTGGTAAAAAAAAACAAAACATAACACTATTGTGTCATGTGTTCATTTCATTCCTAACGCCTGTACCAATGGTTATGTTATGGTTCCTATTATAAGCCCCTCAACCCCCTGTAGCTGTGGTTATCTCAGCTGTCCACAACCCAGGTTAAAAAAACAAAACAAAACATCATTCATGGTTATGGTTTTTATAAGCTTTTCAACCTCCTGTAGTGGTGGTTATCTCAGCTGTCCACAACCGTGGTAAAAAAATAACATAACACTATTGTGTTATGTGACTCGTATATCTTTTGTTAAGCCGGGATTCATCTCTCTCTGGTTGCTTATATACAGCGTTAGATCACCACTGGTCATTGCCGCATACCGGTGAAGGATGCCTTACGCAATTGATTATGATCTCTCAAAGCAATATATTATTCTATTGCCAAGAATAGACAGTGGGTGACCACCCTGAAACGATACAGAGGCCCGATCACGCAGAATGTCAGTAAAGTATAAGCTATCAACAGGTAGATACTCTGAAATCAACTTTCATCCTCTATAAAGAGGAACATTCTCAGTTATTTCTGCTGCTTTATGGCACATTTGTAGATTATATCCTGCTTCATTGCACAAGTATGGACTATTGTTTATTTGTTTGTGTTGAGGTTTAACGACACATCATCACGATTACGGCTATACTGTGTCAAACACGGTAAGATACGTTTACACGTCAAGAAGAAGAAAGGAAAGAAAGCGTGACAGAAGACGGGAACAAGGAGAGAGAGAGAGAAGAGATGTCTCCCCTGGAATGAAGAGGATGGCACTCCATGGGAGGCACCCTACCGATGGAGGGCTTACACCGCCTGCAGATGGGAGCAGAGAACCTACTTATAAACCCCGGGCCTCCGAAGAAAACTAAATGTTGGCAAATGGAGTTTTTTTATGGAAAAAGAGGAAAATGTGCAATTTTAGTACACGAAATTGTTAAACACTTCTATAAAATCTTTTGTTCGACTCCTCAAGCTGAAAGTATGTATTCTTGCAGACAATATGCCTCCGCTCCCCCCCCCCTCCCCAAAACGCATCATGAAGTTCCACTGATGTTTTGCTCAGAAAATAAATGTCAAAGACAGCTAATTTATTGAAGTTAAAATGCAAGATGACGGCGTTGCCATGCAATTGCCACCATCGGAGCCACTTTTTTTTCATTCCTTTCCTCTAATATCAATTTGTCGATTTCAATGGAAAAAAAATAGAATAATGATGATGATGATGATGATAATAATATAATAATAATAATAATAAAAAGATGAACATGTCTGAGAGAATCTGGGAAATCTGAAATGTTTATGAATAATGAACGATATGCATTTCAGAGAAAGGAAACAGTTTTTTTTTAATGTGATCAATTCTTTCCTAGTCCATTAAACAAAGAATTTATTGATCTCTACTCTGATTTTAATGAAAAAACACGCATTCTCTGGCGCATAATCTAAACATACGTAAACTAGAAATTCTGTAAGTCTGTAAGAGCAATGTGAGAGATGCCGTTTGAGTGGGCAATCTCAATGTGTGTGATGTGGTAACTTATGTCTTCATCTTTATCTATCTAGGATGAACATGGCTTTCAGTACATAGTCCTGCATTCGATTCCTCTCTTACCAAAGGGCTAGAGCAAAGCAGACTTCGTGTGGAGAATGGTACAAAAAGAGGAAGGGGTTTTAGCGTATTTGCAAATCCATTTAAGAACAAAATTACTTTCCTCTTTTTCTTTCCACAGATCAGCCTTTTTTCACTAGTCATTAAATTTACTTGTAGAACTATTTATTGAAAGGAATCAAAGCGGTGGGCTCAGCGGAGAAATTCTCTGCCATAGGGCCATTAAAAATAAAAATAAAAAAATGAATGTTTAATTTCTTCCCCATCAAAACAATACAGTTGTCTACATCTTTCTTTTTGGCGAGGGATTATATTAATAGTGATAAGTGAACTTGTTTTGTTTTCATCAATAGAGTTTCATTTCAGTGATATGTTTGTGAAAAGGATTTACATACGTTGGGTCCTAAATCCTTGCAGTTCTCTCTTCATAAGTTTATGGACCAGACCAGTACAAGGCTTCACAAAAGTAAACTTCTAAATAATGAGCCAGGAGAGAGATTTAAAAATTAAATTTATTGTGTTGTTTTGCAAAATTGATCTGTCTCGGGAGGAAAGGAGGGGTGGAGGTGGAAAGGGGGGGGGGGGATTGACGAGATGAGCAGGTGAGAGGTGGATAGAGGTGGGGGCGGTTCCTATACGAGACCTTCTTTCTCCGATCAAAATGGTAAGAAAATGGAAAGAAACTTCAGGACAGCGAATACAATATTCAATGTATCCACCACCTTAATTACGATGTTTAACCCGTCTTAATTATCTTAGAAGACCATAACCTATATCTTGAGGAACGTTTCACTTCATACCATAGGCCTACATGCTCCTCAATTTCATTACATCAGCATATGTTCTGATTTTTGTTGGTAGTGTGTTTGTTTCTTTCTTTCTTTCTTTTCTCCATCTGGTGAAACAGAGTCTTGTATGAGTGAAATCCCATTTTATGCCATTTTGTTTCAAATCCATGGAGTTAACAGCAGTAAGTAAGGGCTCCCAGAAATTGCTATTTAAAAAGAAAAAGGAGCGCGCCTGCCATATTAGACTTTTTTTTTTTCTCAGAAGAGCAATTTTTTTCTAGACTTCAAATCAAAGTGAGAAATATATAAATATCCTAAGCATTAGGAATTAATTTTTTAAAAAATGACTTGACAATGAACCAAAAGAAGCTGGATTGCAATAATGAAATTCCATTTATCATTGGCTTCTGGAGGACACATCCGGTGCCAGCCATTGGCTACTCTATCAGGAGTGGTCTTAGATATTTCTCCCTGTAAAATGATCAATATCTTTGTCTGATGGCATTGCCAGATAAATGGTATTAAGACACGTCTATCTTTCCTACGTTTTACTGGTGAGAAGGAAATTAACATAATTACTTGGCATGGACGGCATGAAACTCATTACTGATAACTTTGACTAGCTGTAACATTGTTATGATAACTACATCTTCCGTACTGGAAATGTCTGGTAAGCCTCAGCTCTTAGAATTAATTTTAGTATTTTTGTATTGTTCTAATCTTACCACTTCCCTGGTCTTGTTTATCTGTTCGTATTCCTAATTATAAACTTTTCTTTAATTGTCCTGAATTCCCAGATACTTTGTCCAGCTTTTGATGGTTCTCAAGGTCCTATATTGTTCCTTTCCTAAGACTTTTTCAGTGCATTGCTTCTCCCTATACATAGATAATTTTCTGCCCATATTTCTGAAACTTTGTGGCTTTGCTTTTGCTCTATTCCGATAGTGTTGTAACTTCCTTTCTCATGGTTTTAAAATTCTTTTTTTACTATTGTATTGAATGTTCACCTATGGTAAAACCTCTGAGGGACCGTTATTAATACTGGTTATAAATAAGATTATAACATGATTTATACTCCAAGTTATAATAAAACTTGTGACATAAAATTGTGAGTTTGAACAGTTTTTAAAATTGATATATTCTTTTTGTATCCTCGTATATGACTGAAATTTATTTAATGTACATCTTGTGCCACGCAGGTTGATATACAGTGTGGACGTACATATTTTACTCCTGTGAATGATAATAATAATAATAATAACCCAGTGAAAACATCAATGAAAAATGTGATGTGTATAATGAAAGAATAACACCCCATAACTTTATGCCGTAGTCACGATTTCTAAAACACATGGGGGGTATCAATTAAAACTTCCGTCAGGAATGACTTTACTGAGATTCATTATACAATGAACTCCGAGACTATTCGATGACAAAGGTACTCCCATTACACTTTGTCATTCGTGTAGCAGGACTTGTTATCCGTTCATTACCAGTATATAATATGCCCGAATAACTGTGAATGAGCACCTTGAGACTTGAGACCAGATATGAAGGCTTTCACAAAAGGTCTGACTCCAATTAGAACAGTTTTTGTGCCTGTCAGTCTTCGCTTACAGCACTCCTATGTCAGTTCGTATCTTCCACTCTCCATTTAAAGATTGGCAGGCACGAAAGGAGAGTGTTGAGGAGTGTGAAAATTTGGCCTTGCAAGTGAGTTTCCTTCTCTTTGAAAGTCGTAGGAGAGCAGCTCCGTCTCTCTTCCCTCGCCCCTCCATTCCTTCCTTCCTTCCTTCTTTCCTTCCTTCTTTCTTTCCTTCCTTCCTTCCTTCCTTCCTTCTTTCCTTCCTTCTTTACTTCCTTCGTTCCTTTTTTGCCTTCTTCGTTTCTTCCCTTTCTTTTCTTCCTTCCTTTTCCCTTTATTCCTTCTTTCCCTTCCTTTATTTATTCCCTCTTTCAATCCTTCTTACTTCTTTTCCTTCTTTCGTTTTCTCTCCCCCTCCCCCCCCCGTCCATTCTTCCTTTATCTTACGTTCCTTCCATTTTTCCTGCCTTCTTTTCTGCCTAACTTCTTGCAAGTTTTACCTCCTTTCTACCGCCTTTATTCATTCAGTCGGCTACATCTTCAGTCACACCTTTGCTCCCATTATCCTCTCAAACAAAGCTATCAGTGGTCTGGCTCACACTCCAACAGCCAGACTAAATATATATTAACTCATGGTTCCCGTTCACCACTATCAATGTGAAAAAAAAAATTAAGAAAAAAGAAAAAAAGCGCCTTCATTTTGGTTTCTAACAAGTTCCTTCTTTAAGTCATGTATTAGAGAACTCGATCACAATCATTCTTACTTTCCATTTGCTTTTCTTTCGTCCTTCATGTGTTCCTTCCCTCCTTCCGTCCTTCCTGCCTTTCTTCCTTACTTCTTGTCTTCCTTCCATATTTCATCTATTCTGCTCTTTCTTCCGTTCTCACTGCTATTTTTCTCGCCTTTGTTCCTATTTCTCTTCATTTCTTCTCTTTCCCTCCTTCCTTTCTTCTGTTCCTTTTTTTACTTCATTCGTTCACTTTTCGTGAACACGTTAAGTCCCTAACTCCTTCGGCTGCCCATTTTGCAATCACTATTCTCACAAGCCAAACTATCAGTGTTCTGGTTCACTTGCCCAAACAGGCAGATTTTGAAAATCATTTTGTCCTGTCGCCTATGTACAAAAACAGTCGCTAACATAAAATGCCATTTTTCTCAAAATGCCAAAAAATGGAGATAGAGCTCACGAGATAACTTCCTTACCGTTTTCCTTCACGGCCATTCCTACAAAGCGACAAACACGAAAATGCAGTGGAAACACAGTGGAAAATTGCTGCTTTATCTCTCTCATCTTGAAAGTTTTTATGATTATATCATCTACAAAAAATACGACGTAGTCCAATACCGCTACTGCTGTAAGATAATGGCATCAGTCAGATTTGGACCAAAATGCAACTAGTGTGTCATGGCATTCCTGATCTAGACGCGTATCAGATAAATGTCAATTAAAAAAAAAAACAAAACGCACCTAGATAGATGTATTATATCGAACATAAATTATAAGGTAAATGGCACCACACAGAAGATTTTTCTTCCTCAATATGTTAAAAGTGCTGAGAATGACATTTACCATTATCACATAATGGCATATCAGATAAGATGATTTGTGCTATATACACTTTTCCTTCTTCACTCTCTGAAAAGTGCTGAAAATGACCTAAATCTTTTACCCCAAAACAGTAGTGATATAGACCTTTAATGTTTTCATCTTTTTTCTTTTTTTTTTTTTTTTACACAGGCAAGGTATGAATTAAAGGGGGAAAAATGAGAGCGGATAAGGGAGAGAATGAACAAGAACCACCAAAGTGAATTGTGTTGTCCCTATAGCCCAGTGCATCGATTGCGGTGATAAATTCTTTCCCTTTTTCCCTGAGGAGATCACATAGACAATTTAAATTGAAGCCGAAATAGAGTCTATTTTTTAGAAAAAATGTATATGGTTCAAGAAAAATAACTTGATTTAATGTGTATAATTATGTGTATGTGTTGGGATGGGGAGTGGAGGGGTGATAGACCCCTCAGTTTTAGCTTGATCTCTACTAATTTTTACTGAAAAACGACAACTATTTTTTAAGATAATATATAGTGTAAGATAATGATATTTAATACGATGATTTAATAAATGTTTCTAAATTACAATCATCTAAATGTTTTACGAATTTATACCACTTTAAGTGGCTATTTGAAGCAAGAACGGTCATATCTTCATAGAACAAAATATCGCATTTCCTGTTTCTGACAGCAAGGCTGTGTCTGGCACCATTAGATAACAGAATAAAAATTGTGGCAGTGTTTGCAATAGGCCTTGGTCTAATTAATGTATTTAGAACTGACATTGGGAATAAAGAAAACAAAGAGATATAATATACAGCTAGAGAGAGGGGGGGGGGGGTAGAGAACGGGGAGCAATGTTGTTTTGTTAAAACGAATGGAAAATTGATAAGATTATCAAAGATAATATGTAGCACTGTAGGTCCTTCAGAGCCTTAAAGTGCTATCAATGTGTGAAGATAAGCCTATTATTTGACACAACAGTGCAACTATAACACAGTAAATTCTTAAATAGCATAACAAAAAGTACTGCAAATCTAATGTATTAGTCGTATTTTTAATTGGACTGAAAGTTCAACTCATCCACGCACATACGCTCGGTTTTACCTAAGTCGCCTTCGGTGATAGAAATCTTTAACGCAATAGTATCAGTAACTGTGTACTGATAAAAACTTCATTCTTAGTTTCCAGATGGGTAATGAAAGTGAGTACAGTACATGGTTGTGGAGAGCATATCTTTTTTCGAATGTGTTAGGTAACTGTTCACAGTGGTAATACATATCTTTAAATCTTCAAAGTTCAGTGGCGTAGAATGCAAATTAAAGTGAAGTTATTCAGATGACATCAGCTGTAGAGATAAAAACAATATTGACAGAAGTTGGCAAATGCCGAAGTGTTAAATGTAGCCTAGAGAAAGTGACAAGGCGTGTGCGAAAACGGGTGATGATTGATTTGAAAATGTAGCATAAGTAATGTGCAATAAAAGCCCGAAAAAGTTATTCTTTATATACACGTATATATTTACGCCTTTTCTCTTTTTCTCTCTTTCATCTTGCATCTTTCTCTCGGCCTCTACTTCTCTCCTTGTGTGTGTCTCTCTCTCACATCGAGGAAAGATGCAGAAAATGAGAGACGTGATTGAAGTTTGATGATTAAATGAAACAAAGAAAAAGCGGAGAGGGGGAACGTGAGAAGAAAATGGTCAGTCTCTCTCTGTCTTCCTCTCCTCCTCCATCTCTCTCTCTCTCTCTTGGTCTATCTGTTTTTCTTATCAGTCTTACTTTTCCCAGCCTTCACCGTCTCTTTCCATGTTTTTCCTGCCCATTATCCCTCCCTCTCACTTCCCTACCCGTTTCTGTCTCTCAGTGTCTGTCTGTCTGTTTCTCTGTCTGTCTGTCTGTCTGTCTGTCTCTCTCTCTCTCTTTATAACTCTCACCATTTTCCTCCCCTCTCTCACCCTCTTTACTCCTCACATTTAAAGTGTGAAGAAAAAGGAAGTACTTTGTAGTGCTCACTAGGATATGTCTCCTACCCCGAAATCAGACAAGAAAGGAGACTGAGAATTGCCTGCCGGCCGATACCATTGATCAACCACTAGGACATCAGCCTACGAAAGCAACAGAATAATTGGCCGATAGAAAACCTGACTGAGCATTGCTGGTCTGCAAAGGGAGATGACTGTGGCATGGAGATGGAGTGAGAGAAAGAAGAAACGGAAAGAGAAGAAGAAAAGGAAAGATGCAGGGATGAAGTGGAATAGCTAACATAGTGATGAAGTGAACGGAAGGCGAAAAGAGAGGTATAGGAGAGAGAAAAGATTAAGAGTGTGAGAAACATGGTGATAGAGTGATAGAGTGACAGAGGGAAGAAGCGAGAGGGGCAACCGTGAGGGGAGGGGGGAGGGGGCGAACCAAGCAGGAATGAAATGATCGAGCTAAAAAGAAAAAAATGGCGATGAGGTGAAAGCAAGAAGAAGTGGGGAGGGAATAGGTGGTGGGGGGAGGGGGGAATAAAATGGAAAATCTAGTATGGTGATGCAGGGAAAGAAAGAAAAAAGTCTAAGAGAGATGGAGAAGATGAACGATGCAGGAATGAAGGGGAAGAGTTAACATTTGTGATGAAGAGAAAGACAGAGATGGAGAGAGGGAGAGAAAAGAGAAAAGATCCAGAACATGGGTGGCATGATTGAAGTTTGATGATTGAAAGAAAAAAAGAAGAAAAGAGGGAACGGAGGCGAGAGAAAGAGGATTGATGCCGAAAAAAAAAATAGAAGTGACACAGATGAGCTAATATGAAAACAGGAGTCGCAAAAATTGATTGCTATACCAAGCAGAAGTTTACAGCTGACCAAGTGAACGGTTATGTAAACGGCCCAACGTCTCCAGCGAATTTATCTTGCGGTATCATTACAGGGCTAGATTGCGGTTCCCAGTTAGTGAGCATACACGGACTCCGCTTTGATCGGGGGGTATAACAGACCTTTAATTTCAGGGCAACTGTTCATTTCAGACTGACATTACCGAATGAAGGCCACTTGGAAAACATAGCATGTCTGGCGAATACTGATGATGGGTCAATAGTTACGTGGTTTTGAAAAGTCTTTTGTTCGAAAACGTCTGTTTCGAGGAAATCGTGATTTAGCTTTGCAGTAATTTCTTTGACACATTATCAACAGATGTGTAGTTTTTATGAGGACATATTGATGCAACAGTGTCTTTCGCTGTAACAGAAAGTATTATTGTATTGTACAAGTTTGTACTTGCGTACGAGAGGCATTATATCAATCTGTTATGGAAAATGTGTTTTGTTAAAGTACGTTAGAATACACTTATGGGTTTTTGAGAGATCTTAACAGGGACTGGGTGAGGGTATAATTATAAGAAGAAATTGGTTGAAAGACCCACAAAAATGGATAGGTGAAGGATCAGATTATGAAATGAACTGAGGGTGGAGATATATTATACAGAGATTGAGTTTGGAGGAGATCTATAAAGGAGTTGAATGAGAGTTGTAAGCAAATGTTGGATAAAGAAATCAAAGATGTTTTGTTTGCATTTTGAAAGAAGATTCACAATTAGATAGAGTGGGGGAACCCTTAATAAGGTAGGCTTTGAATGGGAATCCAAAGAAAGAAAGTTAGCAATGACTCAGAAACGGATTGAATAATAATTTTCTTTTTAAAAATAAATGGCGGACTTGAATAGGGGATCCATAATGAGAATGGATAGGAAACCCCAGTGTGCGGAAGCATGAGAAACTTGAGGTGAGATTTTGGATCGGGAACTCATAGTGAGACTGGATGGGGAACATCGAGCGATTTGATGAGGAATCCATGACGACATTGGATGGGAGATTCATAATGCTGGGGATTGAGTGGGGAACTAATAGTGAGATAGGAGGGGAACTGATCCGGTAGTGAGATTGGATGGAGAACTCAGAGGGAAACTGGATGTGGAACTCGTAATGACAATGTGGGAAAGAATATGAGAATTGGATGAGAGAACCACAGTGAGATTATATATATGCTGAGCTCATAGTGAGATCTGGTGGAAAACTGAGTTTGGATGCTGTCGTTTTGGTTAGATTGCATTTGAAACTCACAGTGAGACTGGATGGGAAATATCATGAAAACGGGCTGGGAAAAAATCATTAGATTGAAGCGGAATTCACAGTGAGGTTGGATAAAAGATCCATAGTGAGATTGGTGGAAGACAAGCTAAAGAGGGCTTGGATGGAGGAGTCGGATGGGGTGTCAGAGAGAAATTAGATGGGAAATCCACATTGACTCTGAAAGTGGGTTTCAAAGAGTGGTTGAATGGGGTCCGAGATGGTTATGTTACCGCTTGTAACAGAAGGGGCTCAAATGCCAAGTGCGTATGACCAGAGAGGCTCTTGTCGTCTTTTATCAGCCATCTCTTGGGAAGGCATCTGCTTGTCAAATCAAATTACGCCCATTCAGACCGCCCTTTGACGATGTGAATGGCAAATGGCTTTTAACTTTTATCCCATTTTTTTTTACATTAATCCGTGTTTCATTCCCGTTCCGTTGGACGTTTGAATCTCAAGCTGGCTATATCATGGTCGATGGGCTCTCTGAATGCACTTTCTGAAAGAGGGTGCAGCCTTGAACAGGCGGAAGCCGTCAGGAAAGAGAGAAAGATGTGTGAAAAATAAAAGCAGTTGAAAATGAGCAAGAGAGGAGGACGGCAGACGGGGCAGCTGGAGAATGAAAACAAACACAATAGACAGACAGACAGACAGACAGACAGACAGACAGATAGACAGACAAGACAGACAGACAGACAGACAGATAGACAGACAACACAGACAGACAGACCGACAGACAGACAGACAGACAGATAGATAGATAGATAGATAGATAGATAGATAGATAGATAGA
>JBCAUA010018021.1:0-12837 GCA_038406235.1 Peronia verruculata | reverse complement strand
TTTTTGATCCCCCCCCCCCCCCCCCCCCCCCCCGCCTTTCAACAGTCCAATTTTGTTCAGGCCAGCCAGAGAGATGGCAGACCAAAAAGACGGACATGAAGGATGCTTGCCGTCCCCTAATGAGGCTGAGCGACGCCATTTTGACAGCTAATTAGGTTGCTAAAAAAGTTGGAAGGTTGTCTTTTCCGGCGCTCGGATTCCGGAACAATTGATCAACTGACAAAAAAAATACCATTTCATCACAGATGATGTGATCAAAGAAAATGGGACAACGGATCGCATCCTTCACAATTGGCTTCTATATCGGACAACCAGCACCCTGCCCGCCTCTTCCCTCACCTCTCTGGCTTTATTTCTCTCTGTCAAACATAATTAGTTGTTAACTTTTTACCCCCACACGCCCACGGGGCTGTTATTGTTTTGCAAGGCCAATTTTTCGAGTCTCCATGTGTCATTGATCTCATAAAAAATAAGAACTATTTTCATCTCTGTGGACATCAGTTCTGCTCGTAATTTGACATTTAAAGAGTTCTAATACTTACATTTAACAACGTCATGTAGAGCAGTGATCCTCAAGCTTTCCATGGTCGAGGACCGTTCAACGTTTGACAATTTTACCGCCACCCGGGGAAGGGGAGGTGTTGTAGATAGTTCTCTCCACCAAGTAAACTTCGCGGAGTGTATGTTTTCACCGGGGTGCCAAGTGTGTCCGTACGACTGTACGTGTATCTGTACGTGTGTGTTAAAATATTTTATATCTTGAATGAAAGTAGATTTTTGTCATTGTAATATGTGTGACAAATAGCATAATCATGAAAGGGAAAATAAAAAATAAATAAATTAAAAAAAATATATATTAAAAAAAAAAAAAAATAGCGTCTGATAGTAAATAAAATGGAAATACTTAAATATTTCTAATGCGGCCCGGTACCAACTGATCCACGGATCAGTGCCTGTCCGCGACCCGGGAGTTGGGGACCACTGGTTTAGAGGTCTAATCAGAGACTTTTTTAGAAAGAAAATGGTAAACTAGTGTTCTTTGCTGACGATATAAATTTTATTCCTCGATATGTTGTTTTCTCCATGCAGCTTAGTGCGACAGCAGCGGCTGTCCCAGAAAAACTTGGGGGGGGGGGGGATTTAAAGAATGGGATGGCGGTCTGAGAGGGACAGGGAGAAGGGGAGGGCAAGAAACTTGTGGTATTGTCACATACAAAAATCTGAACAATGAAGTAACAAGTTGACTGTAGTCATGTTGGCCAACTGGGCAAAAGGTAGGTCATTTTAACAACATTCCTAGCAATAGGCAAATAAAATGAACGATCGATAGAACATGCCTTTCATCGTTGACATTCAGAACGTGAAGACATTTTTAAATCCTCGCTGTGAAAGATGGTGAGTTGGCAGTGAGATTTACTGAGCTACTATAATAAGGATGTCTTTCTGGAAGTTTTGACTCGTGTCTCTCCTCTTGGATGTCAAAATGGCGCTATACCACAATATTGTTTCTACATTCTGAAGTGGAGTGCCAAAGTTAGAACGACTCTATGACTCTTTGAGGGTCACCATGCACCATGCATTACTGAGCAGTGCGTGGTAAATTTTGGACCACTGACCAAAATGAATCACTGACCAAAATCTGATATCTACAACATGTTTGACCATTGCAATAGCCTCTGATCCGTATTTAGGCCAAACTAGGTCAGCTAATCTGATTAAGACCAGGATTAACCGTTACTCGGGCTCAGAGCGTACTACACCTTCAGTTGTGGTTGCGTACCTGCCGGCCTTATGGCCGCTGCCGTCAACTTTTTCTTGTCTTTGTTCGGTCAGAAGTCAGGGCCGCGTATCTCTGCCACATCTGTATCCGAGACCCACATCGAGGGCAAAAAATGTCACAAGAAAGAACCTAGTCCCTGCTCAATGTCACCAGTGCACCAGCCAAGCCTGGAACATAAAGTTATGTCAACGTATTGTTTTGCACACACTCAATGGGATTACTCATGTGGGCTTAATTAACAAGACATGTTGTTTTTTTTTTTTTGCTAAATATCAAAATATTATTTCATTCTTTGCTGGGAAAAGAATCCAGATTTTGAGTATTAGAGTTTCATGTTAACACAGAATGAACAAATCTGATTTGATGTCACCTGGAATACACTGAAATATTTTGTTCAAAACTGTGCTGGAGGACGTCATTTCAAAGGTGGCAAGAAACGCACACGAGAAATTTAATTACTTTTTTTTTTTTTTTGGTTCGGAATATAGTTGAGATAGACAAACTTCAGTAGCCAACGACACGGATTTATTTCTCCGCATCCAAGGCACTCTTTTTGTTTTTGATAGCATTGAAATAAAACAAACGCATGGACTTTGTAAGTATTGTATAATTTGAGCGTTCACCGTTCTGACACAAACTTGACAACTTCACCCACCACCTTCACACACTACAGTTATCACTCCCTTTCCAACATTGTCACCATTATCACCACTGATCCTCATTTAAAGCCATCCGCCCATCATCACAGCAGCTTCCTCACGTCTTCATCATCTCTTTATCATCATCATCATCCTTATCACCATCATTTTATAAAAATACAATAGAACTGTCAGACCGGCAACTAGCAAATCAATTCAAGAAAAACAAACAACATAGAAATCTATAAACAACTTGATTGTGATGGTCAAAATTAATCTCTGCCAAATTTTCAAGCCCGCTTGGCTCTTCGTCAGGGCAATAACGAAAACATATAAAATGTCACCATGGCATCGTTATCACCATCATCATCATAAATCAAACATCTCTTCATGTCATCATAATTATCGTCTACAACTGCAACGGCGCTATCATTATCTCCAACAGAAGAGTTTCGTAAACAAAATCTATCCTCCTCATCATTATTTCAGACGACATTTACACAAGAACAGATTCATCAGCATCAGCAACTGCCGCCGTAAAGTCGTAGATCTCTGCATTCGACCATGACAACCAACCAGGCTTGTCCTGGTCTCCTAGTCAATGGGAGATCGTTTCGCAGATCATCTGCCCTTTCCAAAAGAGGGATTCGTGTAAGGGGAGATAATTTTGACCAGCCCTATTACTTCCCTTTGCCTGACAAAAACGCCGTAGAGCAAGCAGTGTAAAGAGGAAAATTTCCTTTTACTTCTTGTCATTTGAAAGATTGATCACTAAAAAATTTGATAAAATTATAACAACCAGAAGACAACATTCTCTTTATACCATAATTTTTATAGAATTTTTTCATGGTGTATGCGTCAAGCCAAGGGCGAAAAAGTAGTTTTTTTTTTTTTTCTTTGAACTTCTTGTTCAACCCCTCCTTTGTCTGATAAAAGGAAGTATAAGGACTGAGCGGAACGATCTCCCATTGTACGATCATTATAACCCCATGCAGTAGTAGTGAATGGTCATTTTGCACACGCTCGTGTTTTTTATTCAGCGTAAATAATTATGTGAACCCAAAACTTCTTAGCAATGAACTTTCTTAATCAGTAGCAGACAAAGGGAAAGTCTCGTAATAAGATCAGGATTGGCCCATGATTGAAATTAATCGATCCTGAGCTCTCCCGTGTTGAGCTAACAGACTTTAATTGGGTCATTAACAAAGAGCTTAAACTATTATACTGGAGTGCGGACTCTTGACGTCACGTGTGACGAGTGTGGAGCCATGCCAGTGGAGGCAAGACACTTAGTTAACGCCATTGTTATTATGTTACCACGTGTTCATGAAGGAAATTCACACTGTCATTATCTCATGATAGCAAGTCTGTTGTATTCTGTCCGTGCTACAACTCTCGATTAAAAAAAATAATAATAAAAAATGAATGAGTTTGTTTGCAAGAAAATATTTACTAGATCAGACTAGTGACTAACTCCGTGCATGGTAAAGGACGCCAAGTGCAGGAAAATAGCAACGCCTCTAGGGTCATGGCGTCCAGTGTTGGCACGCGAGACACAGGGTGTTTTGTTAAGGTAGCGTCATGAGTCCGAACTCCAATAAAATAGTATAAGCTCTCCTTGTTTATTACCAACAACGAAGGAAACCGCCTAGTGACAATGTCACGCATAAAAATGTGGAACGGTTACGCAACCGGTTATTTTCGTCAAAAAAATCGGATTAATACGTCTATGAATATCTTTGTCTAATCATAACGGTTTCCTAGTTCTGTGCAGTGTTTTGGTTTACACATTTCTACAGCGTAGCTTAGAGCCGCAGGTCCAGGCAAATACGAGAGTACCAAGAGTAGAGCAGCGCTGGACGTGCGACCGACTCACGGATATTCATGGCACAGGCCGCACACGGCGTTAGTTCTCATTGGTTATTCATTGGCCTGTAGGCGGATAGACAGTTAGTGTGTGCGTGTTTGTGTGTGCGTGTTTGTGTCAGACTATGTGTGATTGACAGACAGAAAATGTGTATGTGGGTCTGTGAGTCGATCTATGAGGGGGAAAAAAAAAAGAAAAATCATTTTTGGATGAGTGTGTTTTTGTGCAAGTGCGCGCGTACGCGAGAAAGAGAGAGACAGTGACAGAGATAGAGAGATAGAAAAAAAAGAGAAAGAGAGAGAGAAGAAAAGCAACAATAGAAAGAGAAAAACGTGACAGTAAATGAGAAATAGGAGTTTCTCAAGAGTGAATGAATGAGTGAGCAAGTGAACGACTGAATGAATGAATAAGTGAGTGAGTGAGTAAATGATTGTGTAGGTGGATATCGAATGAGTGAGTGAGTAAGTCAATGGATGATTGATTGAATGAATGAATGAACGAGTAAGTAAAAGCGGTGTTAATTGAAAGAATGAGTAAGTGAGTGCGTGGATGGGTAGGTGAATGCGAGAGTGAGTGAGTGAGTGAGTGAGTGAGTGAATGAGTGTGTGAGTGAGTGAGTGATTAAGTGAGTGAGTGAGTGAGTAAGTGAATGAGTGAGTGAGTGGGTGAATGAGTGAGTGAGTGAGTGATTGAGTGAGTGAGTGAGTGGGTGAGTGAGTGAGTGAATTGGTGAGTAAGCGAATGAATGAGTGAGTGAATGAATGAGAGACTGACTGACTAGCTGATTGACAGATTGATTAACTGACAGACTGACGGACGGACTGACTGACTGAATTACTGGTTGACCGATAGTGGAGAAAGAAAAGTGTGAAAGAGAGAGAGCAGACAGACAGAGAGAGAGATAGAAAGTAGAGAGAAAGAATGAAAAGAATTGAAAAGAAAAAAGTGATGAATAATACATGACAAGAAAATGTTTTATCCAGCTATGGCCCATTCTGTTGATGCATACGTGTTTGAGACTCGCGTCATTGTGTACAAGAGTGCTGGTCTTTGCACGTGTCCAAGTGCGCATTTGGTGGCCACTGGATGAGCTGCCAGTATGAGTGAAATAGTTATCAATAAGAGAGATCGGACATGAACACTGTGAAACTGTGGTTCAGATGTCAGCCAGAACTGTGAACATGCAACACCAAGAAAGGCAGGCTATGATACTTTTCTCATCCTGCTATTTCATATTGTCCTAAATCCTAACTTTACTGTTCACACGCTAAAAATTCATTACAGTTAGGATCGTGTGATATCAGTCAATATAATGTCAATTTAAAAAAAAAAAAAAAGATATCGCTGTCCACCAACAGGTCTTTCTTCAAATTGACCAGCAAAAACTGGTGCCAAATTGACGTGCAGGAAATGGATTGACACTTCCACAGTGGCATGGTTTGTGCCAGGACGTTAAAAGTGCCATAAAACAAACAAAACAAAACAAAAACAATTCAAAACACACACAGACAAACACACATACAGACTCACAATGACATATGTCAAGAGCTGACTGTCAATAAAGAGAGCTCAAACTCTCAGATGTTTTATTCTGTCATGAATGATGAATGGCACACAGCGATGTTTGCAATTGCATTCGTTTATTACTGACATTCTTTTTATTCTCTCCTTCCCTCTCCCCCCTCTCTCTCTCCCTCTCTCTCGCTCTCTCTCTCTCTCTCGCTCTCTCTATGTTTTAAAACAAAGTTCAGATTTGACATTCAGAGAATAAAAGAAGCCAACAAGACATTTTGAAGTTCTCATTAACATGTATTAGCAAGCCAGTTCTTGCTGCATTCAAGTAAGTTTAGATATGGTTTTCACGGTGTGGGTAATACACCCAGGTGTAGTCTCACCATGTTCTTTCCGGTATATAAGTAGGTTCTTAGCTCCCACCTGCAGGTGGTGGGATGTTTCTCATGGAATGGCATCGTCGACATTCCTGGGGTAACATCTCTTCTATCTCTCCTGCCCCCTGTCTTCTCTCCCGCTCTCTTTTCTCTCTTCTTCTTGACATGTAAACATATCTTATCGTGTTTGGCACAGTATTTCCGTGATCGTGCTGATGTATCGTTAAATCCCAACACAAACAAACAAACACACAAACAAACAAACAAGCAAACAAGCATGCAAACAAACAAAAAAACATATTCCTGGTTCATACAGCACTACGTACTCTGCCATATCCAATTAAAAAAAGTAACAACAACAACAACAACAACAACAACAACAACAACAACAACAACAATTACATTTAGAACAGTTTGTGTTTGACCATCTCTGACGCGGTCTGTGGCCACAACTTGCCCAGCTTTCGATTTCAATAACTGGTCCCAGTTGACATCCTCAGGAAGATCGATATTCATTATTATCCAGACCCGCGGTTAGTCTGTATCTATTAGCTTGAGACCAAAGACTTTTCAGAGCATGTTGTGTAGAGGTATCGAACTATTTCTGCGAGTATTGGAATGTTAAACTCATACCAGATATAAACACAAGCTAACATATTTTTCGCATCATGGAGATCGATGCCTTTGATCATACCTGACTTTCAGAATCGATATTCAATTCATGTAGGAGAAAGTCAACGCATTCACAACAAAAGCTGTATTCTTTTCGGTCTGATACCTAGAGAACAGACATATTGACCAGTTATAACTTATTCAAAGTCTTACTGACGAATGCGATAGCTCTTGATCAAGCTTGTTGCTCAGATAAAGAATTATTTACATTTTACAAGGTTAGGGTTAGGTAGACGTAGTCGGTATTTGCGATCTTAAACCCATGTACAATCACACGCCATTGCCCACAGGGGAAAATGCACTTGAATATTTCCACACCAGCTTGAGCGAGCCACATTGAGCAAAGACTTATAGAGGCTGTCAAAAGTCTCGCACCTTTGTTTGTCTGATCAAAGCCCAGAAACTGTGAGTGCCCAAAGACCGATTAGAATCAATCCATTCTTCATGCTCACCTTCACCATATCGCGCGGACTTTAACGATCTCATTCATGTTCCAAAGCGCCGTGGCCAGGAGCTGCTAATGGCCCCGGATATCCCTGCCCGCCGAGAAGTCTGTCTTCAAATTGACCATGAAAAACTCGTGGCAATAATGCCACTAGGATACGGATGGGCACCACCTCTAGAGTGGGTAGGTCGTTCCAATACGTGTAGGTGTCGCTGTGGAGTGGAAAAGTCATTTATTTCCCCACACCTGAGACTGTGGTGTCTGGGAGTGGTAGTCTCTATTTAAGAACTCAGTCGTTATTTCTTGGGCTGTCGCTGTTGTTCATGTTGTTGACAGACAATAGTCTTGGGATGGCGTCAGGCGTGGTGTTGTGTCAGCAAGTGGCAAAACAAAGATGATAGAAAAGTATGGATGTGATGATGATATCCACATGTAATAGTATGTTTCTGCTGTATTCTGTTTTTTCATGGCTGGTGAAAAATCAACTTGTCCGGCATCTTTGGATTTCTTATATAGAAAAAAATACATTAAAATAATTTATTTCTTTTTTTTTTTCTATACTCTCTTTCTCTCTCTCTCTCTTTCTCTCTCTCTCTCATCCTTCAGTGTCTTCTTCAGTATATTGTCATTTACTTCTATTTGTCTGTCTTTGTCTGTCTCAATTTCTTCCTCTTTGTCTCTCTTTCCTTCTCTCACACAGTGTCCCTAGTTGGCTCTCCCTGTCTCTGTCACAACTTTACCACCCAGCTCTCTTCATCCTCCCTACTACTTCCCTGCTTTCTTTTCTTCCAACTTTCTTTCCATCATCTCTATTCTAGCCAGTCAACCTCTTCTTCCTCTCCAACTTCTTTTGTTTCTTTTACCACCATTCTTCTTTCCCCACCTTCCTCCACCCTCCCTCTTTTCAACTATGAGCTTATCAACTCCTGAGATCCCCAGAGGCTGACAGCCGGCACCTTTTGTTTTCTTTGACTGAAGAGTTCTCCAGGGTCCGAGGTCTGGAGGCGGCAGGAAGGGGGTCGGGAGGGAGAGCACTCTGTCGCGTGCCGAGTGGCCACGTACTGGCCGGCTACATTGATTTGCTGTAAACCCAAACCTGCCGCCCATTTTAATTAGCTATTTACTCTGAATCGGCAGGCGAAGAAAGACTGGATCAAGAGATGAAAGGCTGGACAGTGCTAGGCCAAGTCGCCGACTCAGCCAATCCCAGTCTCGGAGGATTAACCAGCCGCTCCAACCCTGACGGCCAATTCATTCCCTGAAAGTGTCCAATCGATGGCACCTGGTGACATATGTATTCCAACATCCTCATGAGGTGCCCTACAGCACGACTTTGGCATTCGTGACTGTCCACAACATGTTAACACGTTTTACGTTCTATATCCGTCTTCCAACCTCCTGATGGAGGTTATCTCGACGGTACATGTTAACAGTATGATCTCTTTGCTGACATAATCGCCATTTTGCAACTTACCGTCTGTCCTGTGTCTATGTAGCAAGTTCGTCTTATGCGAAGAAGACAGACAGAGGTTGAAGGAGGTGAGGACTTGACTCTTCAGGCCCAGTACTTCACAAAAGTCAATAGGAATAATCAACAATACCGTAGTAATTTCTAAGCCCATCTTACATTCACGCCCTTTCACCCTCCATGTTGGCTTGTTCCGTCAGCCATGTCTGCTGCTATCGGTGTCTGCCTTTACTTTTTTCTCCCTGCCAATCTTCAAAGAAAATCGGCTTCTAATTTATGAAAAATTTAGTTAACTGCTTCTTTTCTGTTCTTAAGACGTATGGAATTTCTTGCTTTTATTTTTACCCAGTGAAATGATTAATTATTTCCCGTTTTATCGGCGCAATTCCTTCTTTGCTCAACTTCTTATTCAGAGCGGAACATCAGCTCTTTCATGGACAAGCTAAACGGGAATTTGACCTGTACTACTCATACTGATAACGATCAAATTGTGAAATATTTATAAGGAAACACTTGCGTGCAGTCAAATGTGAACTTGTGGCTTTTCACGCGGAATTCTTCAGTAATGCATGTGGTGACTAACAGTGCTACGCCGATTTAATTAAGACATAAATGAATTAAATCATTAAGAGCATTTAGCCACGCAGGCCAAATCAGACTAATCTGGTGGTCCGTTTTAACTCTAAAAATGTCAATACAAATTGCGGATTTTTCAAATGAGCTGTGTCAACACACACACATATGAAACGCGACAAGGTGACAGCCGATGCTTGTCAAACTGTAGCGACTGGAAAACCTGCCATTTTTACGACAGTGAGGAAATTATTAATACAACTTTTTTTTCCCCAACAAAATCCTTCTATGTCAATTTCAGAATGTATTCAATTTGTTGAAATATACTGAGTAAAGATCCAAATTTCATGATTGATATGCGTTAAATGAGGCTTAATTAGGATTAACGTAGGCGATAAGCCATTTTCATACTAACTTCAGCGGCAGCAAGAGATTGTCCCAATTGTCTTCAATTGCTATATTCTCGACATCTACTCGAAATAGAATAAAGATTTTTTGAAATAAAAAAAAGTAGGAAAAGAATAAGCTTTATTGTAACACCAATAACTGTTCAAAAACATGTACAGCGCCTGAAATCAGTGTGTGGGGTCTCATGTTCGTATGTAAGGAATACCAGTTTATGCCTCCAGGTGACACCTATGAGTAATGTCTCCCCCCCCCCTCCCCGCCCCGTCAGTTGTTTGCGATGGAATTCCAATGTTAACTATCATGGCTGAGTTTTTTTGACCGGATCGATCTCTTAACATCCCTAGCACTAAGACAAAAACGTGCTAAACCTTTAAGAAATTATCCCCCTTTCAGATTCCCATTTATTGTTCGTTGTCAACGCTGCAGCTCCACATCAATTTTTAATTATCCCCCTTTGTCTGCTATCTTGGCCGTTATTGTCTGTACAGCCTTATTGCATAAACACACAGCGTCAACTTTTTAGCATTTATATTCTTGTAGAAGACGCCAGTATTGTAACGTCATGACCAAGAGGAATGGAAATATAGCGTGTTCTGAAGTGGCTTGAGGTGTTAATTTCTAAAGCCTGCTCCTGTAGTGTGGCAAAATTAAGTCATAAAAAAGCCAAAACAATGCCTGATGCCTACGGGGGTAAAGCCGAAAAATCGATGGTATGAAAAGCGGCAAGAGGCCCTTAACAATGACGAAATGTCAGAGATGATGGAGGTCCAACCTGGGTCCTTTGTTGTGGTCACTGAATGCGGTTATTGCCTGCCTCCCGGGCCCCCCTGGGATCGATGCTGGCACGCGCTGGAAGTGCTGTGATGTGGCGGTTGATGAGGATACTAGTGCAGTGATCAAGATGGTGGAATCTGCGTCTCTGAGACCCACAAGTCCCTTCCTGATCCTTCCAGACATTGTAGCACTATGGGGCGGGACGATGACAGAAGGACATGGTCCAAAACCACTTTCACCAACGTCACCATTTTATTAAAATTATCTTGAAATACAAAACGACTGTCTACCACAACTAATCAGAAACACAAAAAGAAACAAATAACAATATGAAAATCCTGATATAGTCGAAATGGAATAAGTTTCTATCACTAGCCAAATTTTCGAACCTTACTAGCCCTTCTTCAGGGCAATGAAGGAAATCATTTTGGTGACCATCACTATTTTATGTAAGCGTCTTAAAACTTAAGACAAGAAGTGTTAACAAGTAATTAACTCAATATGGTCCAAAAATAAATAACAATCTGGAGAACTGGTGTTAAAACTGAAATACACTGACACAAGCGCCCACAATTAAATATCTTTACGCCCTTAGTTCTTCTCTGATCATCTGTCACGTTTATCATTGTTTTACAGAGACGCCTTAACACTTTACTTGCTAAGGTGTTTTTTTACTCCTGGAATTTGGTACAGTATCCGATACTCGTTTGACGAAATATTGTGTGATTGATCTAAAAAAAACTCTAACAATTAACCATTTGAAAACCTGGAAATACGACGTCGACAAAGTATTTGCTGAGCACTTGGCAAACAAAATGTTAAACTTCGAGAAAAAGACTGCCATGCCTGAACGTACCTGGTACATTAATGTCACCAAACAACAGACATGTCGAACACTTATGGTTAAATTATAATGCGCCTTTCAGCCACCTGTGGATGGCTGTCTCAGGTGATCATTGTTTAAAAACAAAAACAGAACAAAATAAAAGATGTGCGGCCAGTGTTTCTGATTCCCAACAAACAAATTAAAAAAAAAATAATAATAAAAAAGAAGAGGGCTGGGTTGGGGGAAAGGGGGGGGGGGGGTATTAATTAGACGAGACAAAACAAATGAAACCAAAGAGAGCTCGGGGATTCGAGGCCGCGTTCATGTCGGGTATCAATCAATTTGTTTGGGCCGATGGTCCCCCCTCCTCCTTCCCCATGTCTCAAACCTCGGCAAGATGGTTCTGCTCACTCTATCTCCTATCCTGGTCATGGTGTTGCCTCCTCCCTCCATGGCCTGCCCTACCTCTGTCCTCTAACTGCCATGGTTTCCTGATGGTTGCCTTAGGCCCTGGCCACACTGCGTCTGTGAGTGTATGTGTGGCTGGGTCTCGAAGTGTAGCCAACGGCAGTGTGCTCCCCTTTCTGTAGCTCAAGCTAGCGTACCGCTACACAATGGGCAGGCGAAGATAAAATGTTGCCAGCTTGCAAGACGCAAAATAGCGCTAGTGGGTATGACCGAAAATGCCAGATGACACGCCAGCTGGCTACGTGGTCAGGCGCAGACGTATTGTAACCAGCGGGAATGAAATGAGTTTGGCCTATGACTATATACGACAGCAATGTGAGATTTAGACACAGAAACAAATGCAGTGTGGCTACGGCCTAACTCCTGTCCTGGCTATCGGTACCCTACAGTACAACATGGAGCTGTCTGGCTAGTGGAATAATGCTCGTTCTTCCTATTCTAATATTGTCATCTTTCTAGGTATCGATCCTGTCATACTAGCCTGCACCTCTCCTGATCTTTCTCAGGGAAACTTAAAGCCGAATGATTTATGCCTCTAATTTCTTGTTCCTTATTGTTTACATTTCAAACTTTTGATTATATTTAAAACTTTATTTACTCTAATAACTTTATTTAACCTTGTATGAAGTTTATTTATGCAGAATTAAATACGTAAAATGCATCAGAATATCTATCCCGTTATATTTTCGAACACCACTGGCATTAACTCACTGATCACATAACGCAATAGTGTTATGTTATTGTTTGACCGCGGTTGTGGACAGCTGAGATAACCACCACTACAGGAGGTTGAAGAGCTTATAAAAACCATAACATCCTTGAGAGGGTAGTCACTCCACTATCGGTATTGTTTTAAAAAGATAGCTTGAATATCAGAATACAGACCACGATTTGGTAAGTCACTGAATGATGAAACAAAATTCTGAACTAAAGGAAAGCATCGTCATCATCTTCATCATTTTTCAGTAATGTCTCTTAAAGAACAAAGACTGAACCGGTATTTAAAAGTGTTATAAAAAGTAACAACAA
>JBCAUA010018000.1:0-12837 GCA_038406235.1 Peronia verruculata | reverse complement strand
GAAAGAAAGAAAGAAAGAAAGAAAGAAAGAAAGAAAGAAAGAAAGAAAGAAAGAAAGAAAGAAAGAAAGAAAGGGTGGGGAGGAATCGGAGTGGAGAGAGGCAGACAGACCTTCACTGAAGAACAGGAAAAATATGATCATCCCGCAAAATTGGTATGAGACATTACATACAAAGATCAATAAAATGAAATAAATGTATAAAAATAATATAAAAATACCAACACCTATCGCTTTGGTAACAACAACTAAATCAAATATGAGCGTCACGTCATGAGCTCGTGTAAAATAACAAAATATTATATTTTGTCACTGTCCTAAAACAAAACTGTTTGTTTGAACGTAAGTTAGCATTCTAGTTTTTTTAACTGCGATGAAAAAAAAAATAACGTTCATTTTCCCCGTAGATAATACAGAAATCGGGCGTGCCACAAAAACGTTCAAGAAATGTTTTCTGTCAGCTAAGTTATTCCCCTATGCCATGTACAAGCGATATAAGACCAGCACTGCAAAGGAAGGGGGAGAAAATCACGTTAACTCCATTTCATTTTGCTCTAAACAAGTGAGGCAAAACACTATGACCAAAAATAAAATAAAATAAAATAAAATAAAATAGAATAAAATAAAATAAAATAAAATAAAATAAAATAAAAATAAAATAAAATAAAACATCGGGATGAGGAAAAAACTTCGTCGTTTTATGATGAATATTTTCACAATTTTCTGTTACCCATGTTTCAAACAAAAACAAACAAACAAACAAACAAAAAACAAACAAACAAAAAAACAAAACAAAACAAAACAAAAAAAACAAAAAACTGCGTCTTTAAAACGCTTAAATCTATTATATCTTTGTATCTGGCAAATGGAAATAACACTTGGCTGACAATCAAAATGTTCCATTGACTCACACAGTGGCTTTATGGGAGGAAAAGAAATGAGTTAATAACAATGCACCTCTTGATGCTCCCATTTGTAAACTTTTACATGTCTAAGGGATATGAAGAAATGAAACGTTATCATCAATTACCATCAACAAATTAGGTTTCGCACGCACACCCTGCTCTCTCAAACTCACATAATACGATACAATGCTCATCCGCTTCAACAACTTAGGGGATTTTCTGAACGTAAAGTGCGTAATCAAAAACAAAACTAATAATACCAGCTATTGAGACTTTTACAAATTACCTATTTCCAGCGTTTGTAATGTGATAATGTATTTTCCTCTGTGGCAATTCCGACGGATATTTCAAGCCCAAAGAGCCAATTAGGTTTCAAATCAAAGTTAATTAACGATCTAGACCGCTCACAGAAATTACAGCTTTAGGTCGACCATGCATTCATTTTAGCGTAATGTGGGAATTAAGTCAGCGGTTCATAAGTGGCTAGGAATTCTTGAATCAGTAATTGCCGCCTAATGTCAAATTAAACTAAAAAAAAAAAAAAAATTTAATGGCTTTAATTGGAGAAGGATAATGCAGATCTAGTGTTTAAATATAATTTGTTTTGTTTTTGAACTGGTATTTTACTTCCTTTAGTTAATACTGCTTAAAATATATAAGCTTATGATATATATATTTTTTAATTTTTTTTTTTTTTTTAGATATAAGCTAGGATAGGATTTTAAAATTCATTTATTTATTTTTTCAAATAGCTAAAAGAGGACAGGTTCTCTCAAAACGACCATTTGATTTTGAGGCAACAAGTTAATGCCTGGTGGAGTCGTAATCATCGCTACCTTCCCACCTCCCCGCGCCTCCTTATCCCCCCCCCCCCCTTTCCTTTTTTTTTTTTTTTGTTTGTTTGATTGTTTTTCAGCCACCCTTCCCCAACCATAGTTATCTTTTTTGCATTCTTCCTTATCCCTCCTCTCCCATCCTTTATAAATGTTTTTTTCTTTGCCCACTCCTCCCTTCCCCTAACCCTCCCCCCTCCCCCTTTCCCCAAACCGTTATTTTATTTTATTTTATTTCATTTTCAGAAAAGAAAGAGGATTAAGTCGGATCTGTTTCTTGAGAAATACTCAGCCAGATTAATGATCTGTCCCTTCTTGTAGCGAGTCTCGACGATGTTACTCTATTTCACAGATACATTGTCATGTCTGACATTGGTGTTTTATTCATTCACGTAGCCTAGCACGATCTCAGACAAAATATAGAAGAAATTATCATAAAATGAAGCTTGAGAGGTCACTAACATGCCGATTTGATCTCCCGTAATCTTTCATTTCCTCTCGTCTTTTTATAACCTAATTATTAACCATTTCTTCAGTAGAAATCAGAGTTATTCTTCTCATGTTTTCACTGAATTACAGTCATTGAGCTGAAATGAAAAGATTACAGGTTAAACGAGAGAGAGAGAGAGAGAGAGAGAAATGAGATAAAATGTAAAAGAAGAAGAGAGAAACAGTTAACACTTAAAATGTCATCATTCCGGTTATTCAGGCTCTAAAAAGTACAGAAAGCAGCGGTGTAGAATAACGTCCTTTAGTTATACCCGAGGTATTTTCTTGCTTGTTTGCTTGCTTGAACGCTCACTTTGCACTCTCCGGAGGTATTAATACCTCATTTTCAGCGCGAGCCGCACAATACAATCCACTGTCATGCCAGACAGTCGAAAAGCCCTCGAGTGGCCCAAAAATAGGCTCGAAACGTCAAAAAGCTCGTTGTCAAGTACCGCGACCACTCCTCCTAAATTAAGCTTTACAGCTTTCTTTTATATTTTATACTGGAAGAGTTAAAAAGAGACTATTGAATTGGGATTTTTTTTTTTTTCTTCCTTTTTCTTTTTTAGAGGCTGGGAAGATTAAAAATGTAAGTCTGAAGATATAGGATCATCGCAAATGCAATGAAATGAAACGAAAAAAAAAAAAAAGTAATGGTAAACATAAGCAAAAGATGAGCGAAGGGGAATAGGAGAACCAGGAGGGATGGGAAGGGGGGGGGAGGCATGCAATGATAATAAATATATTTTTTTAAAATCGTGGGTGGGTGAAAGCACTGGAAGATGGAAAGACCCGGAAGGGAAGGGTTGAAATTTCAAAAGGCATTGATTTCTTGCGTTCAATTTGTCTTTTTACAAAAGAATACATTTTAAAAAAATAATAAATCATATCGCTCTTTAAATCTCCCAAATGAAATATATTTATGTAAAAATAACTGGTAGATTATGTAGCTTAAATAAGAATTAAAGTCATATCATAGTAAATACTGGTTAAAAATGACATGAATGAAATGTGTGACCACTATATGAGAACAAAAGCATTATAGCAAAAAAAAAAAAAATCAAAGAAAATGATAATTATGTCCTCAGTGGGCGACTTCTACTCCGAAGAGCTAACCAGCAATCTAACAGAAATTTATAATATCTATCATATTAACTATAGATCTTTCTTGCTGAGAAAATGTCTTAAGTTTGCCCCCCTCTGATTCTTTAGACCTAGCTGATAGTTTTGAATATGCTATGTATCAAATATATATAATGTGTGTATATTCTTGCTCTGTATGTAAATGTGTGAGCATACACTTGACATATGACATTTTACTGTATGCCATTGATCCGTCTACTGAGAGTATAATGTCCTCCTTATCACGAATAAAAGTCTATCTTAAACTATTTTATGTAGCCAATCTTATTTATATTATCTTATCTCACTTCATCTTCTATTTACTTTACTTTATCTTATATGTTTATCTTTTTCTTTTTTTACTGCAAAGAAATCTGTGGTTTGTGTATTCGTGCTCATGGCACACCTTTGAAATAAATGTGTAGCCAAAGAACACCAGTCCAGTGAAATTTATTTGGCCATTGTATATTTCAATTGCCCTGAACGGTCATTATTTTAGCCTTGATTGGAAACTGACGTCACTCACTGAAATGCTGGAATGTATAGTAATGAATAAGGACTATAATGTTTTGACATCAAACTTTGCAGATTATCCGTCCATTAATATGTAATAATGCCTCCAAGCATCGATATGATTTTATAGAATATGGAGCGTGGGGAGAACACAATTTGTGATGTCACGCCCACTTACCAGTAACTTTTAGGTCTGATTTTAATGTTTTATACGCACAAGAGCACGTTTATATTGATATTCACGTTTTCTGTACGTATGTACCTAAAACAGGGCCGTTTACTGATCTCTTGACAACCGTCAAACAACGCAAGCTGAAATGGTACGGACATGTCACCCGTTCGTCCAATCTTTCTAAAACAATATTGCAAGGAACAATCCCTGGCGGAAAGAAAAGAGGAAGACAGAGGAGACGGTGGAAGGACAACATTCGCGAATGGACAGGCCTAGAGCTGAGAAAGGAAGGCTGAGAACAGAGAGGAGTGGAAGAGACTGGTTGTAGCATCTTCCATGGCGACCCAACGAACGAAAGTTTAAGGCTCAAAAGAAGAAGTACATAAAAGGAAGAACGAGCGTGGGGAGATGTGTTTATGCTTGTTCTAGTTCATGTGTTCAGAACCTGAGCTTGGATAAAGTATGACAAACATATTATTAGATCGAGATAACCTCCATTAGGAGGTTGAAAGACGTATATAGAACCTAACATATTATAGACAATGTTTGCTTTCTGTTCACCTTAAGTGTCCGGGACAGTTTGAACTACATCGACCGGGACCACGTCGTCCTTTGAAAGCTGACTCACAAAAATGTTCTTTAATTCCCGCACTTTTTCTGTCCGTCCGCACAGGAATTGCTCATGTGCATATACAAATGTCCGAACTCAAACGTAAATATACGGCAATGGGTCAACTAAATCCCGTTACCTTCCTATGTTATTAGTGGAAAATCTTTGTCTAAAGCATGTGATGGATCCATCTTAATCTCCATTAATTTCTCATTGTTCCGATAACCTGTTCCTGAAAACAAACCATATTCAAGTAGGGTATAGGATTTAGCCGAGATACTATTGTCAACTGCAAAAGCAAACACACGTTATATTAGACTTTATAGCACCCTCGCCAATAGTAGCCAAGTCACTGTGAACAGTGTACTAATAACATCAACATACTGAATGAATGAATGTCGCCCGATTTAGGAATGCCAGATTATTGGTCTTAGCAGATAACACTGTTTTGCCTGCCATTTTGTCAACAAAGCTATATAATCCTTCTCTTTTTTTTTTTTTTAAGCCAAGGGTTTGATATGTTCCACGACTTTCTGTGCTTCCAACTATCGCATCTCTCCCAGTATCTTTCTCTCATCCCCAATCCTTTGTCAGCAAATTACTATAAATTCATTTGTCATTTCATATGCAATTCTGAAGGTTAAATTATATGGCCACCTACTTTCTTCTCATCCTCCCCTCTATTTTCATAATTTTCCTTCGTTAATTCTTCAAAACGTCCTCCATGTTTCCGTTATGTTGTTCATCCCTCGTTCTTTCTAGTGCAGCCATCTAATCAAACATAGAACTCGCCTTGTCCACTGTAATCCCACGCATACCTTTTCTCCTACATTCCTTGAACCTTAATCATCTATGGCGATCACCACTCTATCCCTACCCCATCCTGTTGCTACCCTTTCTAAATTCGTTTCCATCTTTTATCCTCTATTTACGTCCCTCCGTCTCGTTTTATACATCTAACCTAGAATTCTCCATTATTCACTCATCCGAGAAATTACTGTAACTCCTCCCAGCACCTCTTCACCTACGATTCTAGGATCTTAATCACCTAAGCCAGCACCATCTCATCCACACTCTCCCATCCTCTCTCGAAACCATCCTCTAACTTCACCTTTCTTTCATTCTCTCCTTTATCCAATGCATCCGTCCTTCCATCACGCCTAATCTAGAACATTCTTTCATAACGAGAGTGATTGACAGAAACGCAGCCAGCTAGAAGAAGGCAATTTCTCTAACATAAATGACCTTTTCATTGGCAGGCTAGCTATCCCCCGCCGCTGTTTGAAATGAGAGAAAAACTCTCCGAGGGTGAAGTGGTATCCCTCCTATTGTCCTCAGTGTTCAGAAATTGTGAGACCATTCATGAGAAGAACAACGCGCTGGAAACGAGCTGCGAGTGCTATAAGGGAGCGGGTATAGCCAGATGGAGAAAGGGCTCAGAGTTCAGCATAACCGAGTGTGCTAGCCGTATGCTTAACCCTGTTAGTACCAAACCTTTGACATACATGAAATACTGTCTTCTTTCCTCCCTCTGACAGCGAAAAGAAGAGAAAAAAAATATATTCGCCTTTATCGGAGAGGGCTAAACGTTGGGCTTCCCTAGCCAAAGGAAGCCAGGAGACCGTTGAGTCACCAAAAAAAGGTTTTCTATCTTCGTGTCCTTCCATCTTCCAATGGATTCGTGAGTCGTACACACAGCCTCACCGACGTGAATTATTGTCACCTCGGTTGGTGTGACCAGTTACCGCTTTACCTTTGAACCATTATTCATGTTATTCACCACGCTTCGTTTCGCTGGCTTCGTCGTCAATATTGGCAAAATTTCCAAATTCCAAAAAATTTCTCAGCAAAAATTGACAACTTCTAAAAGCCGAGATAGTCCTATCTCTGAGGATTGAAAGGCTTAAGAAGAACAAACCATTCTTGTCACCTGATTACCATAGGGCTTGCAGGAGTTCTATAGAGAATATTCACTGCCCCCGCTGGTGAAGTGGGGTTTGTTACGGGTCTGCCAATTACGAGTTTAATTAAAACTGCAAACAAAAGAATGTAGAACTGTAAACAGAAAATTTGGGATTATCAGAAATTACATTATAATTAAAAGCTCGAGTGTTAAAACAATATTAGCTTTCCTAAAAAGCGATATAAAATGAGTACTTTGTTACCCGGATATTCGCCATCAAGGAACTTCTCTCTAAAAAATACAAAGTACAGGACGTCGTGTCTTTGGCCATATCGGCCCATTGACAGTTCTAGGGTTAAAGTGAGTTTCATATTACTAACGGATGTGTGTAAATTTGTATGACACAAGATCCCATTCCTTAAAGTCATAAATCTCATAAAAGTCTTTGTGTTACTTGCTACATGCTACAATAAGTTTAAAAATGACGGAATAATACAATAATACACACACCCACTTGACAAACCTACACACACACACGAGCGCACATAGAAAAGAAAAGGGACTCCAAATTCAGCATAGTTGAGCTGAAGTCGAGTGTCTGATGAAAGTTACATTTCAGGATCTGAATAAATTTGCAGCGACTATGATTCTGTTCTGTAAGAGACGTTTGAATTACAGGAGAGACGAATCTGCCTGATACAATGATCTATAAAATCTCATTCTGACTATTTGAAAAAAAGAGCAGAAGAGAAATATCTGTTGTTGTTGTTCTGGTTCTTGTTGTTGTTGTCATTGTTGTTGTGGCCATTGTTGTATCAATATTAATATAACAAACAGAGATATTTCTATGCCTTTCAACCTCCTGTAACAGAAGGAAACAATTATGCCTTCTTTTTTTTCATTTTTCTTTTTACTGAACTTTGTCCGAGTTGTCCTAAAATCTAATCTCAATCTTGAATGACAGAATTGTTGGCTGCAATAAAAACAGTGCTGCTTGTCTCAGACTATATTTTATAACCAATTCTCCATAGAACAAAGTAGCTCAAGAAGGCGAGACAAACTTGTAAACAAACAAATCCGTTGCTCTTTCGATAAAACCTACCAGAAATCGGAAATACTGACTTTAACATTGGATTGTTTTCCAGTTTTATTTTGTTATTTTGTTGTTTTTTGTTTTTTGTTTTTGTTTTTGTTTTTGTCCTACTGGAATGCCAGATTCTAACGACCGAGTCAGGCCAGTAAAGTAGAAAACTAATCCTCTTTTTTATTTTGTTTTAATTTTTATTTCATTATTATTATTATTTTTATTACTATCATTATTATTATTATTATAAATTAATATAATCAAGTCTGTTTGTTTTTCATTTATTTGACAAAATGGATGACAATATTTGAATACATAATCTACGGTCTATATACGTCTTTCAACCTCCTGATAGAGGTTATCTGGACGGTTCTTTGTTTTTTTTTTAAAGGAAAAAATCCTGTTTAAAATAATAATACAAATCCTGTTTTAAAGACCCCTATCTTTCATGAAAAGAGAAGAAAAAAAAAAAAAAAGAGGGGGAGGGGGAGGGAAGAAAAAGAAAAAAAAATTGTAATAGTAATAAAACCTGTCTTAAAAAATCACAAAGCTGTTAAAGGTCTTCCAATATGAGGGCTTGAGAGTATGCGTATTTCAATGTTGAACAGGAGATAGTTTTCTGTTTTCAGTTTCCATGTGATGTTTCAGGGTTTGTTGCTGTACTTGTCAGATGAGAAAACTCAACAAAACGGAATGAAATTATTCTTCTTATTATTATTATTAATATAAAACTTTCTTTCTTTCTTTCTTTCTCTCTTTCATTCTTTCATCCTTTTTCCCTTTCTCTCTTCCTTTTTTTTTTTCCTCTTTCTTCCATTTTTCGATTTTTATAGAGAGCCTTGAAATACTTTACATCTTAGATGTAGAGATGTAGCTTGTCTTTACAGTTTTCATGTGATAATGTCACACAGATCCTCCATTACTTGAAGATATTTATTTATTTTTTTATCTCAGCCATCGAATTATTTATAAATCCAATTATTTCACAAAGCGATCAGCACTAGTGGACATAAACATGGAAGGTGGCAGAATCTTTTTTTTTTTTTTTTTAATGAATGCCGAAGAATTTTTCAAGTCATTGGAAAAGGGTTAATTTATGAGAATTGCGCTATTAGTGGCTGGCTTAATTTGTTTACAAATTAATGGACTTTTATGGAAGGCATAATAATTATAGCCGTTAAACTGAAAATAACCATTGCCTATTAGATCTATCAAACTAAAATCTGTTTTTACGACACCGATTGTAAGTCAGCTAACAAACGAAACTGAAAGTGGCTGGGGAAAGGATTATTTCTTATACATGTATATTATATCTCAGTGGCCTAATTTTTAAACAAATAAAATATTTATAGAATAAAAATATCACTAAATAACAATGAAATAAAAGTAGAATAAACTATTAGCTGTTTATATCACTGAGACAAATCAGCACTGAAAGGATGTGCATGAGACCAGTATAAAAAAAAATAAAAAATAAAATAAAGCTCAGTCAAGAAGATTAGCAGGCAGAGAAAGAGATAGATACTATTTAATGATCTTCAGTGGGTAAAATACTGTTTTAATGATTGATTACACTTGTCTTTATTTATGACAACACTGCGCCGGAGGTGAGAGTCTGAAAAGATCAAAAAGTGAAACAGACCACAAGACATTGTGACCTGTATTGGTTTCTATAGGGCAAACTCCAACAAGATATCTCTACTGCCGGAAAAAAGAAGTTCAAATTTAATTTGTTTCAAACATATAAAGGTTGCATAATATGAGTTTATTTCATTACATGTACTTTGGAACTTATCTTTTAACATTATTTATGAACAGCCACAAGAAAAACAATCTTTGACCTTATAATTAATAAATTATTAATTAAAACTATAAGAAAAGAAAAAAAAAACACACAACCAAGCACCGAACAAAAAAAATAAACAATGAAATTCTGAGGGTGCGTTTTCTACTCTGTCTTCAAATCAATCACATTTTTACGAAAAGAGTAACGCTGAAGGAATAACATCTTGAACCATGAACAGAATCACGTACATGGAAAATTCAGTTTGGAAAAAAAAAATTACTATTTATGCAAAAAAATACGTATTGTCGTGTCTGGTGAAAATGAAAAAAATTCGAAACCTACACAAAATGTTGATATTTAAAAGAATGTATCTATGAATTATATCGCATGAAGTTGTTTTATGCCAGCCCAATATTGCCTATAATCTTAACATGATCAGTTTCTTACCTAGTTTGGCCTTTGATAGATATTCCTATATAAAGTGACTATGATATCAAGTCAGATTTTAAGTTGTCGGAGGTGAAAATGTAGTATCCATGTGTAAAAATGACATAAATTTGTTGAATCCAGATTTGAGAATTTGAAATGGTTTCCAGAAATTTCTTTAGTATCAGTCCTAGCAGTTAGACAAACACTATGTCACTGTCATATACTACAAAGAAGGCATTGGGTACCCTAAGAATGATTTAATAATTGACAATATCACTACACAACTTGGACATACACATCTGATAGTTTCAATGCACAAATCGCACTCACAAATCTGACTCACCATCGCTGACTGTGGGAACAGCATCAGCCTTTCTTGGAAATGTCTGTCCTTTTCTGTCCTCTTGTGTTCCTAGTTGCTGGTCCTGTTCATCATCTGCAACATGCCCTTTATCTCCTTCTTCCAACCTATCATCTTCTTCGTCTTTGGGATGTGAGACACCTTTAATTTCATAGGCTTCAGTGTCATGATGCGAGGTTTGTGAACAAAGTTCCGGTCTTGGCGACAACGGTGGCGATGAAGATATTAGTGTTGATAACGATGATGACTGTAACGACGAAATTAATACTGATGTAGATGATGATGTTGGTGGTGCTGATGACACCAGTGACGAGGATATTGACTCGTAAGACTCGACAACGCAATCAGATGTGGTTGTATAAACCGATGTTGTTACTGACAAAGGCGAAGCCGAAGACAAACATAGCCTTTGCTCTTCTACATTATTGTCAGATGGACTTCGATGATATGACGTCAATGATGGTCTCGGAGACTTCGGTGACCTTGATCGTCTAGATCTTGGCGAACGTGACCTTGACCTAGAATATGATAATTTTCCAGAGGAAACACAGTTTGAAGTACGAGTACTGAAATCTCCTTCAGAAAGCGCTGTGTCTCTCTCTAGATTTCCATTGTATCCATAAGAAATTAGGTCACTGCGAGATTCTGAGTGTTCGAGTCTTGTATGTGACCCAACAAATGTTACAGAGGATTTCAGTCTTGGTTCGGAATTTTTAGCAACTACATGGCGAAAATCTGGAAAACGAGGAAAACCTTGTGTTATAATACTCGAAGGCAAAGATGGAGGGAACATCAGAGCAGGAGGAAACATAGCAGCCTCAAAGGCGAGTCTTCTCTGAAAAGATGCATGCTGTTCGGCTGGGGTAAGAGATATCAACCCGTTGGGCGTTGGTTGGAAATTGAAAGGGTGAAAACTTGGAAAGGGTGGAGATCCTATCGTATGTGAGTGACTAAATACTGAAGGCGATCGGGAAAGACTGGCCAAAGCTTGAGGTATGGGCAAATGTGGAAAGACGCCGGCAGCTGGTGCCCCTGCAGGCAAATTTGATTTGGACATAAGAAGGCTATCGGGGTTATTTGAATACGAACCGCCACACAGTGCTCTAGGCTCTATTGCAGAAGTTGTCATGGGTGATGACTCTGATAGGGAGGACGTCAACGACAGCGATGAACCTACAGATGTTGCCGTGGCGGCCAAACTTGGGAAACCCAGCGTCTTTGGTATTGGAGCTCTAGAAGAATAGAGTTGTGGATTGAGAACTAGGTTGCTGTTGTGCACTGTTTCAAATGGGTGAGGTCGCGCTACAGTCCGCGGAGCCATCAGAGCATCGATAGAGAACGGAGCTGGTGGGTGGCGATAACTGATATGGGTGGAATACATCATTCCACTAACAATGGGCGCTATTCTGAACGAAACAGCATGAGATGTATCATGCTGTTCATCTAGAACATTGTATTATAGTCACAAAACTTCTAAAAACCTCATTCTTTGCAAAATGCAGGACTCATTTCTTGCGACTGGCTTTGTCCATAATAATATGAAGTCACCGGTCCACAGCATCAGAAAGAAGCAAATTATATCTCCCATTCTCATGTTATGTTGAACTCTGACTCCTCTAAAATTTTGAGCGAGCTTTTACAACAGTTCTCACCTTCTAAGTATGGCGTCATCTGCAACTATACACGAAAAAAAAAAAAAGTATGTTTGAGCAAAATGAATTTACATACTTGAACTACGTATTCCAATTGCTGTCTTCTCTTTCAGTCCGTCTTTTCTGGGAGAAAGACAATCATACATCACAGAAGGAATTACTAATCTAAAGTCACATACTATGAAGTCGCAGAATCTCATCCCATATCTTATACTGTTGTTTGTCATTTGCTGTTCTTGTTGTTGTTGTTGTTGTTGTTGTTAGTGCTGCTCTTGTTGCTGTTGTCGGGAAAAATTCGTTTGTTGTTCACGTTTCAGCATAAGCTCGAGTGTACTTGTCCACACACACTCAAGTGCCCTCGCTTGACATTTTATTATTCTTGCATAGTACGCACTCACCTTTTTGTGCAGATGCACTCGCCGATTTTACATATACATTCACCGTTCGTGTAATGTTATATAGTAGTTTGTTCTTGCCTAAATATGCGTTCAGATGTTCTTACACCAGCAGACAATTTTATTGTTCGTGTAAGATATTTCATATTCCTCGAAACTTGCTCGCAGTGTTCAAGCTTGCTCATCCCTCTATCAAGGACAATGTTCGGTTATCATGTCAGACACTGTGTAGGCTCAGTGGTTGAACTTTTCTTGAAGGGATAGACAGAACGATCTGTTCACAGTGGATATTATGTTCACCATCACACCTTTCAAGAGACAGTTGAACATGGCTTAAAAGTTTTTAAATTTTTAAGGCCTTAAAAACTGCATTAATAGTAGACATTTTGTTGCTCGGTCAGTCTGGATTAGGACAAACATGGTCTTTCTATATTGTCCCAAAAGATCCTGTGTTGTTCCTCTCAGTCTGATTTGTTGCCGCTGGAGAGAAGGAGAGAAAAACATGGATTTAATGAGTGAGTGAGTGAGTGAGTGAGTGAGTGAGTGAGTGAGTGAGTGAGTGAGTGAGTGAGTGAGTGAGTGAGTG
>JBCAUA010017989.1:5000-12838 GCA_038406235.1 Peronia verruculata | reverse complement strand
GATAGATAGATAGATAGATAGATAGATAGATAGATAGATAGATAGATAGATAGATAGATAGATAGATAGATAGGATGAACATTGGAGAAAAAGGAGAATAGAGGGAAAGAAGTCCAAACTATTAAAATCAGGTCAGCGATAAGGAGGGTAAGCCAAATAAATCTGAGGGCTCGTTTGTCTGGCTGGTAATTGGCTGTTTTCAAGTCGATTTCCATGTCAGAGAGCCAGCACGTGTTTACTATCAACCATCAGAGTGAGCGCTAGAGAATGGAAAAAGTGAGCCCAAGTTTTACAATGTTAACCCTATATGCATCAACAAAACTGGAGCCAATGCATTTTACGCTGAAATTTGCTAAATTTTACCTCTAACACTTCTTTTAGGCTGAAATAGATAGACAAACAACAACAACAACAACAACAACAACAACAACAACAACAACAACAACAACAAAATGATCTGCTCAAAAGGTCATTCATTCTTTGTATCTAAACTACTTTCAAAAGAGCCATAGAATACACTAACACTGCACAATTTAAATTGTCATTTAGACATGACGATCAATTTTTGGACTTGAACAGGACCGACAAATGCCCACTTTATTGTTTCCTACATATTAAAATCAACTAGTCTATCGTTTTGCCAACTGTTCAACTGCAAAAAGCATTATAACTAGCTGTATATTTGTCTACTTTGATGACTGTTATTACAGCCAAATCTAAATGTTTGGATTATATCTCAAAATTCTATTAATCGTAGTTGTGGTAGTCGGATAGTTAAGTAACAATGTAGAGACAGTGGTATTGCAGTCATCTGTACAGACACTATGAGGGTTAATCGACAAGTGCTGGTGGCAAATATCACTGGGAGGTGTGGGTGGGGCAAAGGTAAGGATGAGAGGGCCAAATAAAGTCTTCGAGAATAATACGATTTATAAGCCACAAGTGATTACATATTATCACGCAGGGTACTTGTGATCGCCGATCATAGCGCTTATCTTGACAAGCATACAGGCCACTCACGTAAATTTATGTGATTATGAATGGAACGTGTTTTTTATTGCAGTTTTCAAGCTTCTGTTTTTTTTTTTTTTAAATTTCTCTATTTAGTATCATTTTCGGACCTCTTTGATATCGTTTCCCATTAAGTAAATGATAAATAAAAACAAGATAAAATTAAATGAAATAAATAAAATAAATAAATCAAGTTTAATAAATAAATAGATAGATAAATAAATAAATAGATAAATAAATAAATAAACAAATTATAAATAAATAAAATGAAACGAGCGAATAAATATTTTTCTTCTTTTTTTTTTGTATCTTTATCTTTCATACCTGTGTTACACGTTGAATGAAAATGTATATGTCTGTGCCTGAGCAACGTTTGATATCTGACGGAAAGCCAAACCTGAGACGCCCGCTACCTTTCCTTGATGTATGCAGTTAAAGTTGGAAAGTACTGGCGCCATTTGGCAATAAAATTTGAAACAAATACATGAAAAATGCGGCTTATATATGCATAAAATAAATAAATAAAATGAAGGGGCCAACGCACTGGTGAATCTCCCTCGAACTGCATACCAGTGGGACGACTCACTTTAACAACTTACTAGAGTAATTCGTGTCGGACATATTGTGAATAATTTCCACCACCTCGGGCTGTGATCGATGAGCGTTCCACCTTTGATCTCTTGTCTTTTCTTTCATCCTTACCGTTATGTATGAGGAATGAAGTGGGTTAATGTGCTTAGATCATCATAAGTTCACAGCAAATAGCCCCCTCCCTGGCCTGAAGATTCTCGCTCGCTCGGCGATTGACTACAATTATAACGATATTCCTGCGTGAAGGAATTGATTCTGCAGTAATTAAATCGACAGGCCTACTGTTTTTTTTTTTTTTGTGGAAGATCACAGAGAATGCAGCCACACACTTTCTGGGAAGGATGGATGGATGGATGGATGGATGGATGAATAAAGGATGGATGGATGGATGGGTGATCGATGGCTGGCTGGCTGGATAGATGGATGGATAAATAGATGGATGCTGGGAGAAAGATGCTTGGATGAATGGATGGATGGCGGATGGATGGATGAATGGATGGACGAATAGAGGATGAATGGATGGATGAAATTTAAAGGATGGATGGTTGGGTGATCGATGGCTGGCTGGCTGGATAGATGGATGGATGGATAAATAGATGGATGCTTGGACAAAGATGCTTGGATGAATGGATAGATGGATGCCGTCATAAATGACCATGGATACGGCCCCCTTCTGATCCAGATGAGGTTTTCCTGTCATGGCTTTTGAGTCCCAATGCGGGAAAAACATGTTCTGCCACAAGAATGGCATCGGGGCGTAGTGTGAGAGAAGCAGCTGATTGGAATTTTCCTTCTTTCATTATTAACCTCCCAATCTTAGTTTCTCTTGGCCAATTCCGATTTCACTCCCACAGACACAAACTACATTTTGTGTTGGTCACATTTACACTATGCACCAACAGCCCGCTTGCGGATACACCTATGCACGTACTCGTTACGACATTAATACACACACACACACCCAAACACACCCACATACACTCATATACGCGCGAGTACAAACATACTTTCGTATTCATACTCATATGTAGTCACATACAAACATGCACACACAACAGGCTCCTGGATACTTACATACACATAATTATTTTTACAGAAAAACATGCAAAGGCATGCACCCCCGAACAGACAGACTACACAGACACTCCCGGGCTCAGTAAAACCACACAGACACACAGACACACTACGCACACACTCACCAACACGCCAGTGCACACAGCCATCAGGCGCAAACACACAAGCACACCACACAGAAATATTGACATAACTTTCTCACTTATAGTTACATGCTGACACATACACACAAAGACAGCATGCACACATGCGCTGGGACACTCATAGAAACATTGATTCTACCACATAATTATGCCAAAACACACAAGCATACACATGAATCCACACAACTGACACACCCACACCCAGAGAGCCACAGACAAACGCGCCCACTTAGGCACTGATGTCAACACACATACACACACAAGTACACATCCACACAGACAGACACACAATCTCAGCTGGCATTCAGCGCAGAGCAGAGCAAAGCAAAGCAGCGCACCTGTTGACTCTCACCTTGGAGATCAAAGTCATTATTTCCCACCCGCCCATTGTCACTATTAACGAGCCGCAGCTGTTGGCGTGAGTGCTTTTATTTGGTTATTTGTGGCTACGATCGCTTTGCTCTAATGCGGGGCCGGGCCGCGCTGATGGGGTTATGCACCAGTAGACAGACAGACAGACAAACACCACTGACTCCGCAAATAACCAACAATTATCGCAATCAGCATCCTGACTGAGGTGTACTACTGCCGCATGATCTCGGCATTCACAGCGTCACGGTCCTCTGGCTGGCACTATCCATTATGTCAATACTGTCCAGTGTGGTATGATACGGATGGCCTGGGACTCTTTCTCTACAATACCAGACTCCCTCCACCCCCCCCCTCGTCCGCCCTGTTCTTCTCTTATCCCCCCCTTCCCCTCATCTCTACCTTTTTTTCCCCTTTGACTTTCAAATCCGGGGTTTGGGGTGAGACTTGGCGACGGGCGAAAGAATGGCAACTCTCTTTTTTAGCTATACTCGATACTGTCATTTTAATTTCTGTCACTATTCATTTACTGGCTGTGTGGGGTTATAAGTCGGTTCTCTGCTCCCACCTGCAGGCGGTGTAAGCCCGCCATCTATGGGATGTCCCCCATGGAGTGCCATCCTCGACATCTCGAGAGAGACATTTCTCTCTCTCCTTGCTCCCGTCTTCTGTCCCATTTTCTTTCCTCTCTTCTACTTGACGTGTAAACATATCTTACCGTGTTTGACACAATATAGCCGTTGTCGTGCTGATGTGTCGTTAAATCCCAACACAAACAAACAAACTGGCTGTGTGTATTATCCGACTCGAATCGGACAAAGGACACGACGTGTGTTATTTTGCATTAGAGATCGAAATGAAGATTGAGAAATAAACAGACAGACAAGTAGGTAGAGTGTAGATGGAAATGAAAGAAGGAGAAGATAATGACAGGACTGGCTCACTCAAAGGAGGTAAAGAAAGGGACAAAGGAGGGCTGACAGACATAATGTGCTGGAGAGAGAGAGAGAGAGAGAGAGAGAGAAAGAGAGAGAAAGAGAGCGTAGCGAGAGAAGACGAGAGAGAGAAAGAAGGTAGGAATAAAAATATAAGGAGAGAGGAAATAAAAACAGGAAATACATAATCCGAAACAGGACACAAGAATGGAGAGAGAGAGAGAGAGAGAGGGAGGGAAGGAGCGAGAGAAACCATGAATGAAGAAGCTATCAATGACCATACCTTTACAGCAACAGCACTAAGGTAACTTGTACGGAGTTGGAGTGCAAGAGACATTCCATCCAGTCAGCCTCACCTCTTCCCCCCCCCCCTCCCTTTTCGAAAATATCAGTGATCGATGTGGAGGTGGGCAAGGGGTGGATGGCAATGCCGGTGAGCATGAAATGTGTTTTAGGCGGGAGCATTGGCGGCATTGATCTCCAATTGTCACTGTAGGGCCCATGCAGTAGTACCGGGCCATACGGTGGCTTCCAACACGGGACAGAGCTGAGCTGATAGATTATGTATTGTGCTGGGACAGGGCTGGGCTAGGCTGGCTAAAGGAAGCGGGTTGGGGGAGGGGGGGGGGGTTGGGAGACTTGTGAAAAAGATAGATGATTATTTGTTTGCTTGTTTGTTTATGTTGGGGTTTAACGGCACATCAGCACGATCACGGCTATATTGTGCCTAACACAATAAGATAGGTTTACAAATTAAAACACACACACACACACACACACACACACACACACTGATCAAGAGTATAGATAAGGGGAAGAAGGAGAGTGGGACAGAACACAGGAGAGAGAGACAGAGAGACACACAAAGAGAGAGAGAGAGAGAGGGAGAGAGAGACAGACAGACAGACAGACCAGGTTATTGTAGTTGTCTTTGGTTTTGATATGAATATTTGTTTGTTTGTTTTTGTTATTATTGTTTGGGCCATTTTTGTTTTGTTATGTTTTGTTTGCTAGGAGTGGCACGTCTTTTGTTTGCCCATCTCCATCGAAGTAGATGTTTGTAAATATGATGATCTAGTTTCCAATGATATGCTTTAGGATTTTGTTACTGTTATTAAATAAAATATTCATGACGCAGTATATTGTTTTTCATCTGGCGTTTTTGCCTCGTTCACATACCTCTGTTTACACAAACCGATCTGAAATCTGCCCCAGGGACTCTAGGGATAGTTTATCTTAAAGACTCTTAAGTCGAATAGAGAAGATAGTTTGGATCAACATAAATTGTGTAGCATGATCTTAATTTTACTGAATTTTCACTGTCCATCAACAGAACACGCCGTCCATTCCCATTACATTCTATATTTATATTATTGTATACTTTCCGTACATTACTATTTCGATGAAAAATAAATAATATTTTAAAATACTATCAGTTCCAGACCCACATAAATACAGAATTATCCAGTCAGTTCCCAGGTCTTGTCTTTGATTTTGTCCTTTTCTGAAAGTTCCGTTTGTGTCTGTGTTTCAAAGTCTATCGGACCTGATAGCTCTGTTACTGCAGAACGTTGTTTATACTGGACTGAGACAAAAGTGTAACTTTAAATGTTTGGATACGTTTTCATAGTCCAAGATGGACCATTTCCAGATCACCATATTAAATTACATACTTAGCTGGAAATGGCACATTCTCAAGCCTAACCTTCCAGTGCCCCAGTGCTGAGATATACGGAGTGTCCACATGGTTACTATACAGTTAGGCTGAAAACAGCAGTTACTCGGTGAAATAGATCTCCTACAAACGACTCTGTGAAACAGAATTCTTGGAAGGAACGGTCTCTGGGAAAATTTACCTAGACGAACTTTACGGAAGATTGTCCGTGTGCTTGCGTCAAAATAATGACCACATTTTCATAACTTGCTTTTTAATAGGGTGGATCCCCACAAGTAGCTGCATGTAATAGGCCTAACGTTATGGATATACTGTAAAGTGCTTTGTGCTTTTGTTACTGGATCGTACTCGTGCATCGCTGTCGTGGTCTCTGTCTCCAGGGTGTAAAAATGATCCTACAGCGTGACTGAGGAACACTATGGCACGTCTTTGAAGGAAATTTGAAATTTTAATGTCACATTCATGTTCTTTAAGACCAGTTCAGTTGGACATCTATATACAACATGGTAATTTGATTTTTTGATGTTGAGTGTTATCACCCTTCTGGCGATAACGACCTCGTCATGTTTGCGGAGCTTTTTTTTTTTTTTTCTGAAAGAGTTTTGAGATAAATGTATTTGTCTGCGGTCATGTCTGCATCTTTGTGTATTTTTGTTTAGTTTCATATCTCTCTTTCAAAGGATAATTCCATTTTGTCATTTTAACGAAGTTTTCATTTTTATTCTTTTTTCCTTTTCTTTAAAGTTTTATATATTTTTTTAACGCAATATTCCATCAGTGGATGCCTGATTCGGAGCAACTTGCAAGTTTTGAAACTGCATATTATGTTTCTATATGCATTAATTGTCTTACCAGACATAGATGGATATGGCATTTCAGATATTGTATTGATTTTTGCCATTCTTCCCGACACCTGATACTTGTTTTTAGCATTCCATTGCCCCTGGCTGAGTTAGTGAAGCCTTTTCCAATACGACTGGCTAATTGCTGCGAATCTGTTCTTGTTCGCTCCCCCTCACACTTTTAGGGTTTGAGATCAAAGTTTCATCAGGACTGTATGGTAAGTTATTGCTCTGTTGTTATTGCCAATACTGAGTTAAGAGTTACGTCCTATTAGTTCACTCTGCAGTGTGGTGTCATGGTTATAGTTGTTGGTATGTAAGGAGTGGTTGCTGAATAGCGACTCAGAAAACAGATGGACGTGTAGGGCTATTTTACGTCATAACTGCTGTTGGTGTAGTTAGTGCTAATTTGTACTTATTCTTACTGCTATTGTTATTTGGCTTGCTTTCTTCTCTTTCTTCTCTCTGTTTTCTTTTTTTTTTTCCCCATCTTTTTTGTCCTTGTTCTTCTTCTTCTTTTCTTTCTTTTTATCATCTTCTTCATTTCATCATCTTTTTTGCCCCCCCCCCTTTTTTTTACTTTTTCCTCTTCTTTTTCTTCTTCTTCTTATTTCTTTTTTTTTTTTCTCATCTTCATTCTTCTTCGTTTCTTTCATCTTCTTCACAATCGTCACCTTCTTCTTTTTTCTCTTCCTATTTTTCATCTTTGTCCTCTTCCTGTCTTTTTCTTCTTTCTTTTCTTCCTTATCTTTGCCTGCTTCATTTTAACCCTCTTCTCATCTTCTTCTTTCTCTCTTTTCTTCCGTTTTTTTATGTTGATTTTCTTCTACTTCTATATCTTCCATTCCTTGTTTCTCTCTTCCTTTTTTCCCCCTCTACTATTTCTTCTCATACTTGTTCTGTTTCTTTGTCCTCTGTCACTTGTCGTCTCGTTGGCGATGTTGTTGGCGTTTTTATATTGTTATCGTTGTTGTTTTAGGCCTACCACATCTACCCCCCCCCCCTTCCCCACCTTTTCCCTGCACTATTTCAGCACTGACATCACCTCATCGAGGACAACGTAATTGCATAGGCTGGAGACCTATTGATCTCTTGTAATACCTCCCAATGGCGCCCTCTTCCCAGGCAGGACAGAGCTACAGAGGAGACAGGGAAACGCAGCACCTCAATCACACAGATAATCCTGCGACTCCCGACC
>JBCAUA010017978.1:0-12838 GCA_038406235.1 Peronia verruculata | reverse complement strand
ATAGATAGATAGATAGATAGATAGATAGATAGATAGATAGATAGATAGACAGACAGATAGACAGATAGATAGATAGACAGATAGAGTGAGAGAGTGAAAGAGTGAGATAGAGAGTGCGAGAGAAAGAGAGAGAGAGAGAGAGAGAAGAGTGGGATAGAGAGAACGAGAGACAAACAGAGAGAGGGAGAGAAGACGTGAGGGAGAGAAGGTCACACAGACATACACAGCAAATCATGAAAATAAATGAGGGGAGACAAACTAGTAAACGGACATAAACTAAACAGAGATGGCGTCTTTATATATCAATTTTCTCACCAGAGATGTAGGCCGCCCCTTTGTTAAACAGACTCACTTTGTGAGTTGCAGTTTTAGAGACAGTGCAAGCTTTCATATTTCGTGTGTGTGCAGTACTTGAGAGAAGAATCTTACTGTTGGTCTTTGTAGGCTGCAGATAATCTTAAGAATTGACTTTCACTAAAACAAACAAACAAACAACGGCTGAAACACAAATAGATCAGTCAGTAAATAAATCAGTAAATGAATAAGTATCGAGAGAAAGAAAGAGAAAGAAAAAGAAAGAGAAAGAAAAAAGAGAGAAAGAAAGAAAGAAAGAGAGAAAGAAAGAAAGAAGGAAACAGAGAAAGAAAGAGAGAAAGATAAGAAAGAAAGAAACAGAGAAAGAAAAAAAAGAAAGAAAGAACGAAAGAAAGAAAGAAAAGAAAGAAAGAAAGAAAGAAAGAAAGGAAAGAAAGAAAGAAAGAAAGATTAAACAATACACCAGTCAATAATCAATAAATCAGTCAATCAAGAATAGGTAGGTATTGAACAAATTCTGAGAACCAAGCTGCGAAATATTTCATTTTCCTATGGCCTGTTTTTTTTCTGTGCGGCGAGCTTCGATTTAACCTTCAGCTCTGTGCAGTTCTGTGAAAAGCATTTTTTTTTTAAAATTTGAAAATGATGACTTTTCTGGTGCTAAGGTGTCTGTTTATACCTGGCCAGGTCGCCGTGACCTCCTCAACTGGTAGATTTAAATATTTAAAAAAAAAGTGGGTCGGCAGCAGCTCCCCCAGGTCCCGGTATGTAATGGGAAGGCGAGGCATGGCGAGCCCGCTGCTGGAGGAATTCGGAGGGCAAAATCAGGGCAAGTGTTTGATTACAGAATGTTACCGCTGAGATGTGGGCTGAGTGTTGAGTGCTCGTGTTGAACCCTCGGTGGTGGTGGGTGGGTGGGGGGGGTTACAGAACAGTATGCTGATTAAGGAAGTGTGCCTCTTGTAGGGAGAGAGAGAAGGAGAGAGAGAGAGAGAGAGAAGAGAGAAAGGAAAAGACCGGCCTAATAATGTTATAACGACTCATTCCCTCGCCGGTGGCAGAAGAGAGTTAAGGTAAGGAGGCGAAAAGTTCAGAGAGTAGAACGTGGAAACAGAAAGATGAAGGAGAAATAGAGTGCCCTTGATGAGGCACCGAGTTTGGTGTACAAACATTGAGGAAGTTGGCTTCTCTAGGAAAGAGAGAGAGAGAGAGAGAAAGGAGACACACATAAGTATCGTAAAGGAACGGATGATAGAGAGAGAGAGAGAGAGAAAGAGAGAGAGAGAAAACGAGAGACAGAGAGTATGAGAGACAGAGCGATAATATTAAAAGAAAAAGGACAGGATAGTCTTGAAAAACAAACAAACAAATAAACAAATAAAACAATAACTGCCGCTTATGGCTGTAACAAAGTCAAACAAAGTTGGCGATACGCCTATTACTGTTTTCACCAGACGCTAGGGGAGGGGTGGGAAAACATGTCCCAGGGGTGAGCTGTGTTGATTGACAAGGTCAGAAATGACCAGCTCACTCTGAAAGTATGTGCAAATATTTTATCTCTGACCTACACAATGAAGTCAGCCGAGAGAGAATGATGATGTCATAAATGTAGGCTAAGTAGGTTAACTGGTGGATTTTGGCTGTCAATAACAAGGGAGATAATGGACTCGGTAGTAGACATCAGGGACGTCAAATTTCCTAGTTTAGTAGGAAAACAGATTTTTTGACTGTCAGTAAGTTCTCTGCAGGCCCTAAATTCGGTATATGTCACCATTATTGCTCACCTTTACATGAGACGACACAAAGTCACAGACACATAAAAGTATAAAAGATAGAAAGAGTGAGAGAGCCATAGAGAGAGAGAGAGAGAAAAAAAGAGAGAGAGAAAGAATCAGTCAGAAAGCAGGACAGACAGAGGGGATTATGGCGAAAACTTAATGACAGTGAGAGGAATAAAAAAAAACGAGAGAGAACACATACAGAGAGAGAGAGAGAGAAGGGGGGGGGGCGTGGAACGAAAGTAAGTATGCAAAAAGTACTTCGCAAGCGAGAGAATCCGGAAGAGGAGAGAGAGAAGGAGGGAGGGGGGAGTTAAAGGACCAGGTAAACGGAGAAACAATTTTACGTCATGCTTTCCTTTATAGCCAACTTTCGTACAATCTTTAAACATCCTAAACTAATGGACGTGCAGATTTGATTTGAGCAGTAAAAAGAATTTCATGGTTAAATGCAAGATCTTAAAAAAAAAAAAAAAAAGTACCAGCCATGTTCATAGCTTTATGTTTTCCATCCTTTGGCAATGCGGGTCACTAATGTTAAAAAATAGTGGTCAAAGTAAACCATTCTCTCAAACAGCTGTCAGATTATTTTAACTTTTTTTTTTTTTCCTTTCTCTTCGTCCATGCCAGTCTCTCTAATTTCAAAAACAAAAAGTCGTAAAATTGTTAAATTATAAAACTATGTAACAGCTTCAAAAGCCAAGGATCTACATAGCATAGAGGTATTTTTTAAAACTTACACTAGGGGTAATATTTTCTATTTCAGCTAGCAGGATGTAAAATTCGACAGCAAATAAACCCTAACCGGCTGTTAAAATATTTAATTTCACTATTCAGTGTAACGCGTTTGTGAATATTGTGAAGCTTCAGTAGACAGTCATTCGTTCTATATATAGTCTAGGGCATTTCTTTCCTCAGGTATTCAAAACTTTAAAAAAACAAACAAACAAACAAACAAACAAGGAGATTGAAATAAGAGGGTATATGAAATTAAGTAAGCCAAACACAGAAAACTAGGTGTTAAAGATTGAGAAAATACTTCTCGATGAGTAGTGGTATAACAACTTCTCTAAATCAAAGGATAAGACTTAGCTAATTTTGTTCGGAAATGAGAGCTTGGGACAAGCTCAAACATCAAACAGTACGATCAAACATGGAAGCTAAATGTGGAAAGGAAATTTTTCACTCCAATTTCAATTAATGGGTTGTCAATATTTTAAGCCACCTCTTACAACATTGAGGGGGGAAAAATCACTTGCAGAATCATGTACGAAATTAATTAAAGATGTAGATCTAAACAAACTTGCTGCTTAAATATCTGTGTTCAAAATCGAAACTAGTAGCAAACATCTGGGGTTCTGGTACGAACGCAGGAAACCAGAATCAAAGAAACAATTGAAAGTGTATCATGAGAATTGGTAAGGGAGTTTTGCAAGCGAAGACAGGGCTACCTTATATATATCCTTTTCTCATTAGACATTTGGCCAAGGTTAAGGCCACAGCCTGAGACAATGACGTCAATACTGTTATCGTCATGAAGCGACGGCTAAAAATAATTAATCTGTTTACTTGATGACTATGGAAAAAAATACAAACATGTAAGCAAAAAAGACATTTAATTTTACTAACATAATCAAATAAAAGATGAAGCCACAGAAAGGAAAAAAAAAAAAAAAACTTAAATTCAAAACATGAGAAGCTTTGGCTTCTTTCTAGAGGAATTAAGATCTCGTTTACAATATGTTTCTAGTAGAGGGCATAATAAAATCCCTTTCTAGGTGAATGCTTCAGACTTATAGTACTTACAGAGTGCATGTCTGATGCAAATTAACGTTTCAGAATTAACGTTTATAGCTAGGTGAGATTATAACAATGTATAATCTGTGCCAAAGATAGACCTTCGGAATAATATTACATACTTTCTATAACAAAGTCAGAATTTTAGAGTATATAAATGTGGTAAAAGACAGACCTGCAGAATTCATGCGTGAAAAAAAGACCACTTTCTAGATATACCAAAATCAACCTAGGTTACAAACTGAAGCGATTTGATACACTTTTCCATCATACAGCCTTGCAGTGCCGTTTCGTTTTGAAGCAAAGTTTGACCCATTTTGGAGGAAAGTTCGCGTCGTGACGATTTAAGGGAACATTTTTAAAAAAATCAGTTAAAAATGGTTCAGTTTGCCGGCGGGATTAGAGGCAAGAAAGTGAAAGTTTGGTTTGTTTCTTGAGAGATCCGCCTTTGACCCGATGAAAAGTCCAGTTTGAATACTCTCCTGCAAAGTATGAAATAACCCAACAGGTGTTTGCAGGTACCAGGGACGGGCAGGTAAATAAACAGGTGAGGCAAGAAAGATACGTTAAGACAAATAAACCTTACACGTGCATGTATACTCACCTCATCGCACCTGCTTATCAGCCCATGGAGAGGTCATCCGTTTGCTCGAGTTGTTATGGGTAGGAGTTTGTGTCCGCTACTCTCCAGCTAGCAATGATTTCCACTCACGAAATTCCAAGTTTGGGTGATGTGGTCATAAGCGGTCTTGACCGCGCTCACAATCACTTGTTTTTGAATGAATTTTTCACGGCACACCAGTGGGCAACTTAAAATGCATGTACTCGTCTAATGATACAGCTCTGTGCTCCGGGTCCGAGTCTAAAGTAACAAGCTAAATACTGTGATGTAGTTACTTACTAGAGTAACTGTTGTCATTTCAGATGTGCAAGTTCTCTTATTGTCTTCACTGTCTAGCACAGCGCCAGATACCTTTTTTTTAAATTTCTTTTCACAAACTTAAGATTTCTGATGTGCAGCCATTGAAATGAACGTCATTGTAGAGTGCTCCAAGCCTCAGCATAATATATCTGCCTTGGCTAAAGTTGTGAGGATCAGTAACAAGCTTAATTAAAAGCAGAGCCTTCAGTAATGTTGTGAATTTCACTATGGAAAGTTTATAATCAAAATCTCGGTATAGCAGAACAAATCCCAAATATGTTTGCTTACATTATTGTTGTGTTTTTGTTTGTTTGTTTGTCATTTCAACCTACACAGAAGACAAACATAAACTGTTTTTGCTTTCATAAATGTTGTTGATGCTCAAAACGCAGCTTCAGTATTTAAAGTCTTGTAGATAATGGATTAAACGTAAGATGTGTTCATTTATTTTCTCTAAGCATGTGACCTACGAGTTACCGCCTGTGTATTTCAACTCTACGTACGGTGGAACGAAGCAAAAACAACACGTTTTTTCACTAACATCATGATCTCTAAGCATACTTACGACTGTCTTCAGTTTCTCCCTACAGCAGAACAAGCGTGATTTGCACGGACTTTCACTACAAATTCTACATTCTTTGTGCAACGTTTGTATCTCACAGTGTCTTTGAATAATGAAATACAACTCTAAATGCTGATGTCTTTACCACAAACTGACACTGAGATCCTATCATTAGTTTAGCACAGCCATCAGCTCTGCTCTACCAACCAATTTCACAGGGTTATGGAGAACAAAATAAAGTTACACAGAGGGAATCACCAGATTTAAACCCTTTGCTCGCTTGTTGAAATCTTCCTTGTCACAGATTTGACTTGCCAAGTTAATGACCTATCTAGCACAACTTCTTAGAAAAAGAACAAATAATAAAGATGAGAAAGATAAAGTTGCACTTTGATAAGAATCAATGAGAAAATCATGTGTGTCGATTGCTTCATGTGACTGTTGAGAGACCTTTCGTCACATTTCTTATCGGCACAGTCAGGCACAACGCCTATCTCTTCATGGAAAGTTTCTATTTTCACCATCAGCATGGCGATGTAAGTAGTTTCTACCATAAAAGAACAAAGGGTTCCTCTTTAACCCTTGTACAACCACAATCAGTCATACTAATTTCCAAAAGTCACTAAAACACAACACTTTGAACTCCTTTGATCCAGCTACTACAAAGACAACTGAATCACAGTGGAAAGATTATAAACACACAGCTACACTCACTGTAGTGCAAAATCTCATTCTGTTCACTTTTTAACACACAGCCGGACTGCATGAACCATCCATCAGTCATATTTTACTTTATAAAAGAACTGACTAGTGTTTTCACTAACTCTTGGACGGTTAGAATCAGTTCAAACGTTTCGTTCCCACACTCATTATGAGATAATATTATTGTTAAGTTGTCACATGAGATGCGACATGATGAAATCAGGCTCTCGTCAAATTTTGAGCATAATTATGGAGTTACTGGTTTCACTGTGGAGATTATTCATTTCCCTTTCTGTATGTGAAAAAGTTCTTGCTCTACCTTAAGTAAAAGTTGAGATATTGGCATGTAAAAACCATGGGGGTGAACTGTTGCCGCAGCTGAATTTGGTGAAAAAACGGCCGATCATTTCTGTAAATCCTTATTCATCTTTAGCTAGCCCCTGCCGCTAAACTACAATTTTGGGGCTTTTACGCAATCCATTTCAGCAAATTTAACTCTAAAATACATGCCTGTGTTGATATAGAAATGTTTTGTGAAGTGAAAAAATCTACCTTAAAAAAAAATTCATTCACTGATTTCTCCGGTCACCTCAGTTTGACGAGCGCCTGATTTCATTGTGTCGCGTCTAATATAGTGACGTCCTAATATCTTATCTGTGAACGAAGACTTTTCACAGTTATGTATACGGCAGAGCGGCTCACAGATACTGACAATTCTCAACAACAACAAAAAAATTCATAACAGAATGAACGTTTCCTTTTTGTTTAAAAGACACAATAATTGTATTGAGAAAAGCTATGGCGCCCTCTCAGTGAGTCTCGCGTGCCTGGGTGTGGTTAATCTCACAGGACTTGAGAAGCGTTCATAACCAATAATTACGACATTCTTATCAAGAATTAACATCTTTTTATCGTCCGCCATTGAAAATCTGAACACTCATCTTGTTAGCAAGTGTTTGTATCATAGCATTATAATGTCAGGTCTTGCTAGATCACAAGATATTATGACGATTTCATATAAATTTTTTATGTCACGCGTTCTTTCTATCAACAACAACAACAACAACAACAACAACAACAACAACAACAACAACAACAACAAGTAGAACAGACACACTCACACATACATACACCGGCAGTCAAACAGAGAGACAAATACACACATGCACAAATAATAATTCTTTGAAAACTTGGCAGAGCATAGACATACAACAAATATAAGAAGAAGAAGATGCACCTGTGACCAGACATATTATAATGTTTTTGTTGTTTTTTTTTCTTCTTTTTTTGTTCTTTCTCCTTCAAAAACGGTGGGAAATGATGCAAAGCGAAGTATAAAACAAACCTGTGACGGGATATATTATACATCTGCAGATGAGAAATGTCTTTCACAAGACGTCATAGAGACGGCTTGAACGATATCAGTCACCAGGTCGCTGACACGGATGTATCCTTGGAACCAGAAACGAAGCAGACAAGCTGGTGAAAAGTGCGAGATGAGGATTATTAAGCACTGAAATAAATCCACGCCTCCACCAGAGAATGAGACCCATGTACGGCCTGGAAGCGACACACTTTTCGTAAAATTACACAGAAACTTCGTTATATTCACTGAGGATTAAAATGTTGCCGATAGCATCAGAACGGGACACAATCAAGACGGTTTCCAATCTACAGCTCTTGTAAAGAACGTTTTTTGCATGGTTTACGAAACGTATTAATTTGCTTTCTCTAAAGTTGTGATGGTTAAAACAAGCTAAATGCACTGTTCCCGGTGATGTTGTGAATCCAGTGCGTGGGCATCGTTTGTCTTACTTGATATCCCTATACAGCAGAACAGAGCGAGAATTCATTTGGGTATATTAATGTTGTGATATTCAATCCACAAAGCTAAACAAAACTTTACATTCATATCAATAATGGACATATTATGGGAAATACTGCCTCAACAACCTTCATGATTACAACAACTGCTACCCAGGTGGGAGAAGATGCTCATAAGAAAGTATTTACTCACAGAGTCAAACTACCCTGGAGTGAAACCCCGACTGTAGAATGGAGAGAGAGAGAGAGAGAGAGAGAGAGAGAGAGAGTTCCACTCAGTTAGTCACTTAATGTCTCAGTCATTCAGTCAGCCACTCAATCAGTCAGTCAGTTGGTCAATCATTCAATGTCAGTCAGTCAGTCAGTCAGTTAATCACTCAGTCACTCAGTCTACTGGTCAATCAGTCAGTCAGCTATATTGGCCGATTTGAAATAGATGATGTGACCATTTTAACGGTTGCTGTATCAGATATTTCTATGCTGTCCAGAGACTGAACACTTATTGCTGGACGAAAAAAAAATGACGACAGCTGTCAAATGTATACAGAAAGCTAGAACCACAAAATTACAAAATGCTGAGATACGAGGGTTAGTAAGACATTGTGTATAATCTATTCGAACACAACTGAACACAATATGAATAGGCGAATTATGTTTATCGTCTCCTATAATAGCAACACGCCCTCTCGTTAACTGCTAAAGAAATCTCCAAATAAACAGTCCCTGATCAGCTTTAGGAGCTCAATTTCAAACCAGCTGAGCCTGGACAACTTAATACATTTCACATACACCCATGATCTCGTTTTCCAGAGAAAAATTGAGAGAACATATTTTGGAACACGTTCAGAAGATATTCATGTCTTGCCATCTGTTTCAAGCGGTTTACGCCCCCGCACGATGAGCGTAAATGGGTATCACGCGTTAACTTGTGCGTTAAAAGTATCATTGTGTACATAAAGTTGGCTCATATATAAGCATGTGTGCACGTACAAATGTTTAAAAGTGCAATGAGCGTTTTCTCTTTTTCTTTTTTTTTCTCTTTTTTTTTTTCGACGACGAGTCAATTATAAGTGCATCCTCTCAGAAAATGAGTAACAAAAATAGTAACGCCCAGTTGATGAGAACAAGAATTGTAAAAAAAAAAAAAAAGAAGAAAAAGAAGAAAGTTGGACAGGAAATCGTGCTTCCGCGTAAAGTGCAGTCTTACATCTGTCTCCCAGCCAGGTTAATTTCTTAATCACCCAATTAGCTACAAATGTACTGCCTTAGACGACTGAATAAACTTTTTTTTTTTTAAATGCATCGAATTAGAAAATAAAATAAAAAAAATAAAAAAAGAGGAAAGAGGGTGAAAACAGCTAGGGGAGGGGGGGGGGGGGGGTTCACTTCAATCCATTGAGGTAAATAAAAAAAAAATGTCGAATTTTCTGGATAAGTATTCCCTTTACAAACAAAACAAAACAAAGAAAAAATCTCAAAGATTAACCCGCCAAATAACTAATCGCTCTGCCTTCATCAGATTGCTTTTTGCCTTATTGTACAAGTCCTGCATTAAATAAGCTTTACAATTTCTAACCTCTGTCCCCATCACATTACGGTTGCAGGATTTAGTCTTAATAACTCATTTCATAGTTCTAGATCTTTTTACAGCCATTTCGAATCACTGAAGACATACAAATGAACTCTATGACACACAGAACAGCTTTGAACATCTGTCAGAGGACAAAACAGTTACTGAAAAGGCACAGGAAGACAGTACCAAACTGCGGATATGAAACAGTGGATTAAGATGTAGGACTATAACAGACTACACATTTAGACCGATTCGTATACCATTGGAATACTATTTCCAAAACTCATGGCATTTCACCACAGCGGCATCTCAATTCATACAAATTCGCTCAGCCAACAGATCGAAATCAGAACGCTGAACAAACTGGATAAGATTTTTATATGGACTATTTGACATTGTTGATATCAAAAACTGCATCAATTATATACAGACAAATATTCACAAATGAGGGTCTTTTTTCCCCCCATTAGACTGAGCTTTACCAGGTTCTCAAGCTATTAAGACTACACCTGTGTCAGAAATCACAGGCGAAATTCACTGTTCTTGTTGGGATCTCAGTGTTTTTTTTTTTTTTTTAAGGCTATTCTGGAAACGTATCAACTATACCAAATCTGTAAGAAATCCTGAGCTAAATGAATTCTTACAATAGAAATCCTAATGTTTTCAGAGGGTTGTTCCAGAAAAGCTACTGAAATTACATTATATCGTCATTAGCACTCACAGACAATGTAACCTTTTAGCGAAATTCCAATATTTCCAGAAGGCTTTATCAGAAAATAAACCAATTATAATCATCTCCATATTAAGGACACCTAAAAAGGAGGGTGACGGACGTCGGGAATCATGACCTGGGTGTGACCGGGGTTCTAGAAGATGTCAGAAAGTTAAAGGCCGAAACATCTGATGAAAAAACTCACTCTTCCTCTGAGGACCGTCACCTGTCTCGCTAGGCGCTCCACCCGAGGATTTTTCCTACCGTCCATATTAGAAAATGCAATAATATGAAGGATTTAGGGTCGAGATCTGAATGCTTCCACATGGTTCCTCACTAACATGAATGACTATATGAACTGCAACTACAAAAAAAAAAAAAAAATCGCAGGAGAAAAATTACTATCTTCATGTAGATAAAAGTCATAGTATCTAGTCACAATTCTTCCAAACATCAAACTATCCATAACCACTCCCACATTAGAATTCACAAATACATGAACATCCACTCCAGTTTTTCCGCAGTTTCTGGGCAATTTAACTATTTCCATAAACAAAAATCACAACTAAATAAAAAAAATAGTTCATATTCGACTAAGCACAGATCTGGAAATCCCCGGCAAAGTGTTTGTACCCCCTACTGAAAATAAACACCACGAAATCCCACAACACTAGTGTTGACACGCAAAACTTCGGGAAAAATCGCCGGAAGTACGTCATACTTTCTCTTACGTCATTAAATCATTAACACTACTCAACACTACTATTATTTGCAGGCCATCTAGGTTCAATAGCCCACAGTGAAAAGTGAGACATTTCCTCTACACCGTAACAAGGTCAAGCCAAAAAGTGAGTCAAATTTCTGTATAGTTTGCAGTGTTTGTACCCCCGCTAAAAAAAGACACAGGTATTTCCAGCCATACCTGTCTTCCCCATGCGTATGGCTCCTCCAGAAATTATATCAGCTACAATTAATTTCATTTTAGAAAACCACATGAACAAAGATGAATGAATGTTCAATGACATCTAAATAAGCTTATCTATAGACAGTTCTTTAAGTTGCTCGACCTAAGACCATTTCCAAAGTAGAAATAATCACTGAATGAACCACAACTGCAGAAATCCCAATGCGTATATTCTAGAAGGCTCCTAAAGAAAATATCATATATAATTATATTCATCAAAAAAATTTAAAAAAAAAAAAAAAACGCGCTCAATAATTACATTTCATTGTAGAGCTCCTCAAGCTTCCAGACAGCCCACAAGAACAAGGCACAACGCCATACTCGAGACTGTTTCCGCGTTTTGAGGCAACAACAAAATTACGCTCGTTTGCCGCACTGTTCCTACCACGCCAAGCGGCTTCTCCTTGCCTGGAATCTGAGGCCGCATGTCATTGTCTAGTCTGGCGGAGGTGTGAAACTGGCACCAGATATAAACATGAACCCCGTGCCAGGTCTTTACCCACCACCAACCTCCCGTCTCCCCATTCCTCCCAGCGTTTTTTTAACTCTACCCCGCCCTCAGCCAAGCTAATCAATCTATCTCGTGTTAGGTTTGAAGATTAATTCCTTTGTTTGTGCAAGATCTACTGCCAAAGGTTAGACGTCACCAATTAACCCTTTCACAAAGTGTCTTCATTTTATTGTATCAACATCAAAAACTCTTTATCGACTGTTCAATTTCAAACAACATTTAGCCAGCGTTAGTTTTGTTGATTAGCTGTGTGAAAAAAATTAAATCTAAAAGCTTGGATTAATGACTGTTACAAAGTTCATTGATTTGTATTCATGGCTATCAAAGAGTTAATGTGGAATTAATATATCGAGTTCTTGGTAAAAGTCAGAGTTTGACTTTCTTACGTACATGCACAAAAGCAAGTGATAAATTACTCTGTTACTTCATCAATCACACATTTATCTATGGGTTAATTCAGAATCTAAACCATCGGTTCATTAACTAATCCATTCTGATCCTCACTCACTCATTCACTCGATCGTTTATTCAGTTTCACTCACTCTCACACGTATTCAATAATGCATTCACTCACTCAATTACTCACCTGATCACTCCTCCTCCTTCACTCACTCCTTCACTCGCTCACTCGCGTATTCATTCCTTCATTCATTCATACACTCAATGACTCACTCATTCATTCACTCACTCAGTCACTTCTTCACTAATTCACTCACTCCTTCCTCACTTACTCACTCCTTTACTCCCTCACTCACTTCTTCATTCACTTACTCAAAGCATTCACTAACGCACTCATTCGCTTACTCTCCTTTCCTCCCTTCCCTCACTTACTCAGTCATTTCTTCACTCACTCACTCACTCATTCATTCACTCACTTACTCCCTTCTCCTTCTCTCCCTCCATCTCTCACTCCCTTATCTTTCGCTCCCTCACTCATTTATTCACTCACTCATCACTCGCTCACTCATGCACTCACTCACTCATTCACCCACTTACTTCTTCACTCACTAACGCACTCACTCACTTTTTCACTGTTCACTCACTCACTCACTCACTCACTCACTCACTCACTCACTCATTAATGCACTCACTCACTTATTCACTATTCACTCACTCACTCACTCACTCACTCACTCACTCACTCACTCACTCACTCACTCACTCACTCACTCACTCTC
>JBCAUA010017956.1:0-12838 GCA_038406235.1 Peronia verruculata | reverse complement strand
CCCCCCCCCCCCCCCCCCCCCTCCCCCCCCCCCCCCCCCCCCCCCCCCTCCCCCCCCCCCCCCCTCCCCCCTCTCCCCCCCAAATTTGAACAAGCACATGTCAATGAAGAGATCTAATGTTCATGTACATTTTGTCATTCTGAAGCCTGCATGGAGTCACCAATCAAAACCAGTATTCAGAGATGGCACATCCACAGTTAAAAAAACTACCGTAGCTCTCTAGAAGAAGAAAAAAAAAAAAAAATCTCCTGTTCACCAAGTTCATCATCACCAGTAACACCACACTGCTGTTTTCAGTTTTAAGTAGTTACAAAAACCAGCAGCAATAATCTGTTCTTTTCACTACATGAGCACTATTCCAGGGGGTTATCACTGCATAAGGGAATTATTCCCTGCCAGAGCCATGTGTTTCATGTTGTTACTCTGCTATATTTGTCTTCAAATCAGTAAAATTCCAGTCTAGATGAGGCATTTGATTAGTTTCACATGGCTGCATATTGTGTTTGTCTGAATTGTCACCCTTTAAATATATTGAAAAAAAAAAAGAGCTATTTTGTGATTATTTTGCCTCTTTTGTACTGTCTTTTTATTCAATAATCTTACAGTGAAGGTGATGTTGCTGACAAGTGTCTTGGTGGAATGCAGTACCTCAGTTCAACTCCTAAAATTATTCGCAAAATTCTTCCAAAGGTGTTGTTTTCCATGGTGAGCATTTTCCATTCCTCTGCCAACTGCAGACCATGAGAGATGGATGGATGGATGGATGGATGGATGGATGGATGGATAGATGAAATGGAATGAATGGGCAAATGAGATAGATGAATGGAGAAGTGGGTGGGCAGATTAGTGAGTGGGTGGACAGATATAGTGAATTGAATGGATAGGTGGATGAGAAAGTGAGTACATGTAATGAATTGGATGACAATTTTTTTCTCATTAGAGCTAACCTACATGTACAGTCAAGTCCGCTAAAATTGAATTTGCTGGGACCGACCTAATGGGTTCAATTAAAGAATTGAGGAAAGTTTGTTCGTCGTTTGCTGTGCACGGGGCGTAATAAATTGTCTAACCACTCTCGACCCATCCGTGGCGCTGTCTCCTTTATTTTCAAACTGTCGACATCCACATTGGTGGAAACCACGTGGAGATGACAACAGCTGATTTTTACCATTGTGGCAGCATTGACCTGTCGTTTGACTGAAAGGAAACTTGCGGTGATGGCCTCAAGCTATGCGAGCCGCATTTAATAGGCGCAAAGAGGAAAAAAATATATTGTTCTATTTTTATTTGATTTATTAGAAATTTGTTCAATCAGAGTTCAGTCGGAATGGATTGTATGTGTGTCAGTAGAAAGGAAAATAAGCATAACTTACTTGAGTGAAAAACTGATGTAAGATACAGCTCTTCTAAGCTGTTTGAGATATTCTCAAACTATATTAACATAGAATCTGTGATCTGTAAATTCGAATGTTCTTGATGAAATCTTCTTTGACTCATTTACTTATTTAGTTTGCATGATGCTTTGTCAATACTCCAGTAGATTAAACAAGATCATAACTTTTTGGGGGTTACCTTAACGGGGGAGGGGGAGGGTGCTTGGGTCCTAAATGAGGTTTTGGGACTAAAATATCAGAAATGGCTTTTTGCTATTTTTACGCACTTTGAAGGCTTCTCTCACCAGAAAAAGAAACGACGGGCCAGAAACATATGCTACATGCCCCAAGACAGTACCGACATGGCACCAGTAAATGACCTTATAGAGAGATTATGAAAATTTAGTGGCAATTTTCTCAATATGTATGATTTCTTCACTTCTTCTCTTAATTCTTTTTAAATTTCTCAACCAACTGCCTTCAAATTTGGAATATACATCCTCAAAGCATGTGTTTTAATAAAATAGATCACTCTTAGTGAATTCTATTTCCGTATTTTTAAGGAAAATTGGATATTGGGTGGAAAATTGTGAAAAATTTACGTCTGTCAATATACATATTAAAAATTTATAAAGAAAATTCTGTTGTAGAAAAGAAAAAAAAAAAAAAAAATTGCATTTTGTCTTTTACATAGGGTTTTATTATTAATGTGCAAATTTCACACATTCCATTCAATAGTCTAGGAGTCTTAGGCTTTTGAAAATAATAATTTTGCAAATTTTCAAACCACATAATCAAAGGTGGCAGTGTTGTCATGACAACCGGATGGAATACGATAGTTTTTTCCACACATTTCCTTTAATTTGGACATGCTGAATCAAAATTGGAAGCATAAAATGTCCTTAGTTCAAGCATTTGAAAAATCACTCTCAAAACTCACACCCCCGTTAACTGCTCCATGAAACACAAGGGTTTAGTGAGAAGAGAATTCTATTTAAGTTGTTTTACTTACTATTCCAGAAAAGCCCTTTTGCCCATATACTTACATTCCCAGTTTAATATTCAGAAAAGCGAAATTTAGGAATGCCTTGCCGGTAACCAATCTGTTAGTTTTCTTCGACATAACAGGCAATAGGTAGTGATAAATGTGTCTGTTTCAAAGTGCATTATCTTATGGCATAAAAGCTGTAGCCAGCCATAAGTTTCTTGGAATGAATTTCCTCATACAAATTTGCATAACAGTATGACATTCGGAGGGAATATAAAGGATGCAGTCTTTTTGAGGCACATGGATAGTATCTAAAGTACGTGGATAGGGGAAAGAGGTGGGGAGAATAAGGTGTAAGTTAAGAGAGAGACAGAGGGAACTCACCAGTAATAGAAATTTATCATGAGTACTATCAGTGTCACTTCCTCTAGCTTGTTTTACAGACGAGCCACACCAAATGGGCCATTTTTAAGACAGCCAGAAGTAAGTCCAATTAGAATCAGCCTTGGTTCAAACTGGAGCAATTTTACATTATGTGGATATCAAGTAACACACACATCCTCCTAATGTGTTGACCCTCCTGTCCTGCATACGTTTTGAAGAAACAAAATGAAGAGATGATTTTTAAAAATTTAGAAATTAAAAAAAACAAATTGTCTCTCACAGATTGCTAAGAAAGATATTCCATAATGTACCAATGTCTCTATGTATTTAACCATGGTGTCTTTATTGATATTTATTCCCAGCATCCTGTGGAGAAAGGCTTGTTGGGAACCCTCCCACCAAGGTCAGTATCTAAAGTTGGAACTTACCATTTAATTTACATTTTTTTTTCTTCCATGTTTCCATAAAGCTAACTTAACTTGTTTTCATTTGTATCAAAATAAATTTGCTTGAATATTTGTGTGAGTTCTTGGAAATAATTTTGATTTCTACCTGAATCTGTAATTAAACTGTATTTTTGTGCCATGCTACATTTTCATCAAAGGAATGTGTGCAATTGACTTATTTTCTGCAGTATTGCCTCAGTATTGAATGATAAAAAAATTAACTACCGTACTAGAATAAAAAGTGGATAGAATGCCACTATTGTGAAAATAATTCTTATTGTGAGCCTTGTTTAACTCTTTTTATACCACACACTGATATATTGGAGGGTCAACAGTCTGCTTTTTTTCCACACACCAATATATCGGTATTTCAGAAAAGCAATACTAAACTGATCCATATACGCAGTGTTCCACATTTTTAATGCCAAAAGTATGCAAAATAGAAAACCAGGAGCATTTGGCACTGAAATACATGTATGTCACAAAAGTATGCAGGATTGTGGATGTTTGTAGAAAAGAAAAAAAAGCAAACCCAAAATAGCCACATTTCAGCGGCCTCCCAACATTTTCAAAAACTCCAATAGAGCTCACAGGTAACTAAGAAATACAAAGTATTTAGTATCAGTTTATTGGAGTATAGTTTCTGCTTTAGAGTGAAACTTTCTAATTTCTTTCACCTGTCTTATTTAAATATTGATGAAACTGTGCAACCTTTGGTATTTTTATATCATCTCCCCTTCGTCGACCAATTTTCTTTCGTGTGTTACAAGTAGGCCTGTCTCATTTTATAAAAATCATTTCTTGAATCATCTTTAGAATCTGACATTTCTTAGTTTTCAAATGGTGTATAACACTACACACTTTGGATGTCATGTTCAGCTTGAAATTCACACCTGAATTCCCCCAAGTGTATTTTTTTTTTTCCTTCTCTGGCATGACATAATGTGGTCACAACCCCATATCATCAATGGTATAGAAAGAGTTAACCAAAAAATGAACTTTTATTTTCATTAATTTTTATGTCTCTTGTCATACCATCTTGTTTTAGAAAAAAACCCTACTCTGTTCAGAAGCTTAACTTCCTGTCCCCTCCTGTCTGTCTTGACCTCCGGGCAGTCTCACTTACAGGAGATGCACCACACACAACCTGAGCCAGACATCACATTCCATTCTCCATTAACAGTTAGTATATACACAAATGTAAAATTTTTAAAAAATGACTTTCTTGATTCTTCTTTCCCTCAGCTCAATTTTTGAATGGTGGAATCTGATGACTGAAGTGGAGGTGAGAAAAATCAGTTAGTGTGAAATGGCTTCCCTTTTTTTTATTTTTGTTGCTCCATCCTCCTCTTTGTTGGGTGGCTCTTACGATTCCCCTGCACGTACATTTGCACCTTCAACCATCCATACTTCAGCTAGCTGCACCAAGCTGGGTTTAAGTCTGCCGATGTTGTTACTTTCATGTTCACTAGTGATCCAGAAATGTCTTCTGGTGTCAAAATAGCAAAATTTTTTTTATCATCACCTTTATTTTACTAGTCCACTCCCTCAGATCACAGAAAAGAGAGAAAATCTGTCTACCAGTCTGACCTCAGATCAGGCCTCAGGGTATTGCTGCTGCACAGCTTTTTTTTTTTTTTTCAATTGTTTTGTAGATGGGAGACCCTCCTGCTGGCAGAGCTGTATAATATGTGTATGTAGCGCTGCTCTGGAACTCAGTGTTATTGAGTTTATCCCTCATCATTCAGTTATTCAGACTTTTAACTCATAGAAAAAGCTGAAACAATGCTCACAATTTGGCATGTATTTTACAATAAAATGTTTTCAGGGATGTCAAAATTGTTTTTACAGAAAAAGTCAGAGAATATGCCTCATATTTTATCCCGTCTCCGACTGTACTTCATATTAATTAGAGACTGTAGGTCTCTTTGTTTCAATCATGGTACATGAAGACTAGAAGGGATAATGATGGCTGATGGAAGATAACATGAGTAATAAAGGAGGATGACTTGGGATAGTGATGGCACATGGAAAACTAAATTTGTGATCCACGATGAAATCAGGCTCTCTTCAGATTTTGAGTGTATGGTGTTATTGGTATCATTGTAAAGATTATTCATTTACCTCTCAGTGTGTGAAAAAATGATTGCTCTACTTTCAGAAAAAGGTGAGGTATTGGCAATTGAAGACAATAGGGGTAACCTGTTGCTGCAACTAAATTTATTGAGAAAATGCCCGATCACTTTTGTAAATCCCTAATAATCCTTGTTAGGCTATGTTAGACAATATTAGAATTTTTGTGTTTTACTCCATCTATTTCAGTAAATTGAACTCTAAAATGCATGTTCAAATTGATGTAGAAGGATCTGGAAAGGAAAAAAAAAATCGTTAAAAATTCATTCACTGTTGAAAAACACAGCATTTCTCTGGTTGGCTCGGTTTGAGAAGTGCCTGATTTCGTCATGTCACATCTCATGTACATCTCAGTTTCATGTCTCTGTATTTGTAGTACATGATGATTACAGGAGGTAGTGATGGCAATATTCAGTTCTGATTCCTCTTTGATCCTGCAGGACTACAGACACTTGTTTGTCAAGTTTTGGAAGTCACAAGGCCTGGATGCCATAATCTGCCCTGTCTTTAACATACCAGCGTTTCAGAATGGCAATGACTCTGGTGCTCTGGGTAAGCCTTCACCCTACATATCCACACTCTGGTCCTCATTCATGGTGTAATGTCTCCTGGCTATAATACAGCTGCAATAGCCAGTTTTGGTGATTTTTGAGAGAACTCAGCAAACCTATTTGGCTTGAGTCAAAAGTGTGATTTAGATGAAGTGAATAACGTCCAATTTTTGTCTACTTCCTAATCGAGGTGAGTTATAGAATTTCTTTACCAATAACACTGGCTCCCATGTGCACAGATTTGTTAATTCCAAGAACCTGAGAAATGGCTTGGAGAGTGTATTAAGACCATGATGATAGTCATCTTGTGTACCCTGACAAAAGAGCTGGTTATAGCATAAATCATTTGATGACTTAAGTCACTATGATTCCATTGACTTCATAAATCATACACATATTTCTAATGGGAAATTGTTGTGCTCAGTCCTATTACATACCTTTGCCAGACAAAAGAGGGATTGAATCTGTAGTGTAAAGAGACAAGACTAATGAAATATAAAGGGAAAAAACGGCACGGTGGAGAATGTTGACTTTAACCAAGAGTTTACTTTAAGCGAGCTGACCTCTCGCGAGTTCCACTGTATTTGCAGAAAATTAGTAGAGGGTAATGTTTTTCAGACCTTGTGAAATAATTCAATAAAACAAAAATAGAGCATTTAGTACACTGCATTTGGGTGGCTTGCTCTCAGCAAGACTTACAAGATGAGATTACAATTCTGATGAAAATCTAAACTTGTATGGTACAGAATATGCAAGTTCAGAACTTTAAAATTTGAGACTCTTGACTTGTAAATCCAAGTTTGCTTGTTTTCATGATCTTATGGGAGAAAGAAATGACACCATTCCCACATGTTCTTTATGTACTTAGCATATGTTCTTAAAAAAAAAAGCATTTAGGTTATAGTGCATAGTTCTTTTAAAAAAATCAGTTTTTTGTCTCTCCTGAAAACTTTCTTCTGGAGAACATACCAATTTTAACTTTCTTACATGACACATCTATTAGTCCAAGACCAATTCTGGTGTATCTAAGTCACATTCTGGTACTGTATTTTATTGACCTGCCGCTTATTTCCTCCACTTTGGTTCTTTCGGGACTGAGTCATGGTTGTCCCAAAATTTTCTCAATATATCACTTGATCAGTTTTTCACCATGAGGTGATGATGTTTCCCATTCTCAGCCTCTTTGAGCACTACAAGTCTTTTCAACTTGCTGGATTTCCCGGCCGCCTCCTACCCTTTTGGCCAGGTGGAGCAACAGGACATTGATGCAATGAAGAATTATCCCACTCAGTACTCAGCGGAGCAGTATGTCCACTCGGTAATCTAGGCTTATGATAGATCTTGTTCTTGTTGTGTTGGGGTTTAATGACACATCAGCTCAATTACAGCTATATTGTGTCAAACATGGTAAGATATGTTTACGTGTCAAAACGAGGAGAGGAAAGAAAGCGGGACAGAAGACAGGAGCAAGGTGAGAGGGAGAAGAGAAGTCTCTTCTGGAATGTCGAGGATGGCACTCCATGGGAGACACACCTCCAATGGCTTACACCACCTACAGGTGGGAGCAGAGAACCTATTTATAATCCCTGGGCCCCTGCGGGGGGATATAGATCTTGTCATGTCAACATATTACATGAACAATTTAGTTGAGACCGTGACACAAGATAATGAGTTTTTATCCCGTGATTAAATACATCATTATCATGAATGACACTTTTTTAAAAAAAATTGACATTATCGCTTTTCTTACTCACAGGAGAAAAATGTGTACACATTTTGGATCTACATGGCAAAAGATAGAAAAAAAAAATAAGTTTGAACCAGTTGTGAGTAAAAAAAAAATTTTTTAAATGTTAATTAAAAAAAAAAAAAAAGATTATTTGTGATGTGTGTAATCCATGGAGGAGAAATACTCACGGCCTTATGTCACACTCTCAGTTGAAGCCCTTAGTCATTTCATACATTATGAACCAAAGGTGAGAAAACTCAGAAGAAAACAAAATGAAAAATAAAAATACAAATCAGTGACGGATTACCAGTTAAACTGAAACGTGAACCTCCAAACGAATTAAAATGTAAAACTGGAGTTACCAGAATAGCATATGGTATCCAAAAAAATAATAATAAAAATAATAAAACCACCAACAAAAACTTTTTTTTTTAAGTTAAATTTCTCAAAATTGGTTTGTGTACTTTTGAGCCTGTAGTCTCCAATTGTGAATTTACATTACCGTCACTTGAGAACACTAGATATCTTTTACAAACTAGTGTTATTTCAAAATGATGACAGAGTTGTTTCCTTTAAGATTGTGCATACAGAACTGATGATCTTAGTATTAAGCTGGATGATAGGAAGTAAAAGGGGTATAAGATTTTAATTGAGTCGAATAAATATCAGATGAGCTTAGGTGTGGTCAGAGTTCTTTGAAGAAAAGCAAAAAGACAGTAAATAAGTGAAATGAAAATAAACTTCCATTTGTTGTACACTGCAGGAAGAAAAGCAAAAGTGCAACAAATATGTGAAATGAAAATAGATTCACATGTACATTGTTTATTTGTCACCAGGTATACAAGGATGCCAAGGGCATGCCTGTGGGAGTCCAGTGTGTGGCTCTTCCTTTCCAAGAGGAAGTCGTTCTCAGGGTGATGAAGGAATTGGAGAAAGGCAAACCTAAATAAAACACACAGAATTTTGTTTCAATTTATTGCTAATCAAGAGTCAATTTTTGGCAATCGCATATTGAACTTTGAGATCAATATCATGTGACTAGATGAGAGAATTTGAATTTCAAAGCGGCTTCATTGAAAAAATTGGATTTTGCTGACCATGGGATCACAGGAGTTAACTTTGATCATGAATATTTCAGTATAAAAGAGTTGTAGCATAAAAGAGTTGTAGCTAAGTATTTTTTTTTCAGCAATGTCAAGTACCTTCATTGACAATAATTGTAACTTTATACATGAAAAACTTGACACCAGACTCATTTCATTTGGTCACATGCCAAGTAATGTAGAAAGGCAGTTCTCCATATGGGCTGCAATTGAGGAAACCCAAGGTTGTGTTCCAGTACAATAGTTGTTTCTTCATAATTTTCAAAATTCACGTACAGTTGTACAGTCAAACTCTGCTCAACTTGAAACCATGGCACCAGAACACAGTTTTGGAATCTTGAGGACAAAACCTGTTATTACAAGCATATACAAAATAAAAACTTATCTTTACTTTGGTTCTTATCACTTTTTTAATGTGTTGTAGAGAATAATTTCCACATTACATGTGAAGTCAAACTGGTTTAATTAAGAACCTGAGGAATAATGATATGGATTTGAATCTAGAGACAAATATTGCAAGTGGAAACAGGCAGAGGAGGAAAGGAAAGGACACATACAACTTTAACGGCAGATTTAACATACAGTTGTGTTCCTTTCCCACGGCAGATGAATCCCCCAGCACACAAGTATTTCTTCACTTTCGGGCGGTTGCATCAAACTTCGTTAGTTTCGTAATAAATGTTGGAGATGCTTACTAATTGCTGGGGTTTTAGTGCTGACCGTCCTTCTCTATGGACCAAATGACATCAGTAATAGCACTGACAGTATATGGGTCCACACTTGCCTATCCTGGTCCAGTTGACATCATGTCTAAATATGACTTCTCAGCATGAAGAACAAAAAGAAAAATATGATTCAAGAATGAAGATTTGGTTGTCTGTGTGTAATACAGAGTAAATTACTCAAATTTCATTTTTCATTCATTCTTTCTTAGCAGTTCTTTGAATACTGGCAAGATGTTTAAAAAAATCTGGAAATATTTTCCGTCAGATTATTGTCAATGTAGAACTGTTTTCACTTACGGGATTTTAAAGTTTCATATTTCTTATGCCCAGGGAAGGAAGCAGCAAATGCATTCATTTCAATACAAGATCAGCCAAAGTGTAAATTTCTACAATTTTCAGTTCAGGGGACTTGACTGTGGTTCATTTTTTATTGGTTAAATTTTACACTTATGGACAAAGTAAACTGTATTATATTTTTTTCATAGACTGTTGTCCGTTACTTCTAATTTGTGACCTGCACTTCACTGGCTCGCTGATGTCAAGTCAGGTGCACATTATTCCTGCCTATTTGTCGGCTGTCTTAATCTTCTTTTCCTCAAGGAGATTTGATCATTTCCTTCACAGTAATTGCAACACACAATAAATTCCCTCTCTCTCTTTTTTGAACTTCTTCCATTTTCCTAAAGTATGTATTATTCCTACAGACCAAATGTTATGTCGTAGCAATTTTCACAACTTAATGCTTATTAAAAAAAAAAAAAAAATTAATTAAAAAAAAAAAAATTAGATAAGGAATCTTCCTGTGGATATAACTGAGATACTATTGAGAACTTCCAAAGTCAATTTATCATGGCTTGATTGAAATGTCAGTTCCTGCATTTAAATGCATTAATTTTTCATGTGAGGCATGAAAAAAGTAAAACATAAATCAACAAAAAAACTGTTCAGTGGTATTCCAAATGAAGTTTATTACATCAACATTAACACAGAGCACACAATATGAGAAGTTTGTCATGTCAGGCGCTCACAAACATCTGATCCTTTTTCTTTGCGTTTGTCCAGCTTGGCAATTTTTGAGCCAAATTGTATCGCACGTTTCGGCTGTAAAGCTGTTTGTCTCAGACCCAGCTTCAGTGCTGACAGTCGAAGAAGTAGTTTTTCCCCAATTCCTCTGGGTAGTTCAAGATCGGCCTGGAAAAAAAAATGTGAAATTAGCTGTATGATGCATATTGATACTTTGTCATTTCTATTTGCACTGAAAAGACTAAACTAAATTTTTTTTGGTTTGCCCTTGTTGTATAGTGGTTACTTTTAACTTTTACATATTTTCTTTAAGGTTTGATTGTGGACACAAAAACTGTGTTTGTGATTCTGCCAAGATGTAACTGTGCCTTTGATTAATATACTCATAATGGACCTCAACATCAGCATTCTTGCTTGTTTCCCTCCATCTTGAACAGAACAAAATTCAACATATTAAATCACAATAAAAAGATATGCTCATTATATATATCCGTGCCCCAGACTAGATATGCTCTAACACAATCTGTGACATTTATCATCAATTGGCAGCATTACTAACTGCCTGCAGAGATTTAACCACTGGGACTGAGGCAAAAAGACATTATGGGACAAAACTTAACAAAGTGCACTCAAGGCACATAGCATTGTTGTGCCAATGAGCAATAAGATTATTGTCCTTATAGATCATTTTTCTATATACCGAAGACATTTTGGTTAATCTGAAGTTACTGTATTTCAATTTTAATGACCAGCATATTGACAACTCATCAAACCCTTATGATATACCTAAAACAATATACTGCCTATGATAGAGAGCATTAGGTATGAGAAGTATGAGAACATACTGGGGCCAGATTAGTTTTAATTTACATTCTTTGCAATGAAAACCAGCACCAATTGTCTGATGTTGAAGCCCAAGGTAACAAATATTGATATTATAGGTGTTGTCTGTGTATCAACATGTAATCAAGTAATCTTTCATGTAACCTTCACTTTATAACACATATAAACAACATTTTTTCAACATTTTTAACTACACTTTTTTATCATCAATTTTTATAAACTCTGCTGTGAAAACATTACTGGTAACTGTTTGATTGTGGCTCTAGTTATGTTCAACTAAACAGAAATAAAATTGAAAATTTAAGCAACACAATAGAGAACTTCAAATGGTTTCCTTGCCAGAAAGACTGAATATATTTTATACATCTATAATATTCTACAATTAAGCCAATCAGGTAAAAGTTGAAATATATGTAATGTATGTGAGAATTTGATGAGTCAACATACATATCAGCAGTCTGAAAGGTATCATTTATTTGAAAGGTGATATTTCAGCCCTTTTTTTTTTTTTTAAATTTTAACTAAATTTATTAACTTAATATCTTTTTTGTTCCAGTCAATGTGACACTGTTAAACTGTTAAACCAATGTGACCTTTGTCAAAATACTGCCTCAGATAAATTCAGTAGCATGTTGTTATGTCTTTTTTATCAATATTTTTCCTCTACTCACGTGAACATGTAATACATAACTTACTTTTATCATTTGATCTTTCTTGTTTAGTGACTTTGGTATAAATTTGGAAAAATTAAAGTGGTCTAAGTATGAATATAAGAAGTCTTTCTTTACAATTATTTGAACTGATTTGTCATTGCTCTGTGGTAGAAAGTTGACAGTGTTTGTGTAGACTCGAGTGGTAGAAGTGTTTGTCTGATTCAATTGTATTCATGTGTTTGTCTATTTGACTACAATCAGACTAGAAGGTGGGAAGTGGAAATGCAAATGTGACTAAGAAATCAAGATTCAAATTTTGAGAATAATGGACATTTTTAAAACTTCTTACACTGTGTCAATAGTGTTATGGTGTTGGTGAAGCTAGAATTTGGATATTGTTTTATGTGTACAGTGCTGCACGTGTTCCTCGAACATGCGGTCGTCGAATTCTCGGATCTCTTGAACAACCTGCACTGACCCGAATAATTTTCTCTCTTTTCTTAACAATTTTTTCACGCCATGGTCGAACCTCTAAACGGATCCGTCGAACTATTTTCTCGAGCACTGTGAGAAAATTTTACCTCATTTTTTTGCCTGAAAGTACTCCAGGAAGTGACTAAAAATAGCCCACACCATGCTGACCTAGATCCATGCTTGCCTTTGAGGTCTGAACAGGGAACAAAGAGACGTGTGGCTCAAAAAGGCCTAGCCAGCGACTATTAGCCTAATAGTCTGTGTCTGTGTATGTGTACAGATCCTAATGTATTATATGTTCCGTGATGTCCTTCACTTGTTGTGGAGTTATTACTGTTACTAATACTAGTAGTAATAGGCCTGCGTGCATTACTGTTAAGCTTTGTTACTGTTCCTGTTAGGCTAAATACATT
>JBCAUA010017945.1:0-12838 GCA_038406235.1 Peronia verruculata | reverse complement strand
TTTTACTCTCATTTTTTTTTTTCATCTTCTTCCTCCCTCCCCCCCCCCCCTTTTACCAAAATCTCTAATCTCATTTACGGTGGGAGAGAAGGTTTGGATAAACAACATCTTACATCAGTTTCTAACTAAAGTTTTGTTCTCATTCAGTTTTCTGTCCCACATCGCGATCTCCCCCCCCCCTCACTTACATTTCGAATACGCATGCACACTATGCGAACCGCTCAACATCTGATTCTAAGCTGAACTTTTAAACAGTTCAATAGTGAAGCCTTAGAGTGTTAGGACAGCGTTTCCCAGAGGATTTGAAAAGCTCAAGGAATACACAACAGGCCAGCTTTCACAATTCATTGTCTTTTTCCTCCCTTCTGTTTCAAATTGTTTGTCGATCCTGTTTCTTTCGGTCCGTTCATCTTTCTGACTTTATCTTCCGTACTATCTCATTATGGCAAGTGCGCTCCCTATCTTATTTCAAAATTGGCTTCCTCTGTTTCAAGATTATTTATTTAGATGACAATTCCCTCCAAAGTTGCTTTCTATCCCCTCCCCCCCCCCCCCGCTCCCTCCTCATCGTTTTCTCCAACAGTGTTATTTTAGTCACATTCTTTCAACATGGACCTGTCCCATCAGTAGCCGTTGAATTGAAAACTTAATAATAGATAAACAAAAAGAGGCAAATAGAAATCAGTCAAAAGTAAACACCAGTTATCAAAATCGTTCACTCCGGACTTTGCACTCCTAATTTCTCAAAGTTAACCTTACGAGTATCGGTATCGACAGTTCAAATGGCAGTGTTTCCCCAAGCAATAAATGACGTCAGAGACCAAAATGGTGATTATATAACCCGAATTCCTTATCATAATACCTATTATTAAGGAAAGCCATTCCAGTTCTGAATATAATGTACGAGTTTTTGAGTTGATAGTTGCTGATGCTTCTAGGGTTAAAAACCTCAAGTCAATATTTTCTCAGCAATGCCATCTCCCTCTGCCACTCTTTCCTCCTCATTTCCTGATCTTTCTGTTCCTCCTTCAGAGCTTTCTTTATCTCCTCCATCTCCTTCTTGTATTCTTTGATCTTCTTCTTCGTCAGATCTTTGGTCACAGCCTCCAGCTGCTTCATGGCCTCACCCTCGCGTTTGGCCGCCAGCTTTATCTCTTTCTCATCTTTCTCTCTCTGCTCTCTCTCTGCCTCCTCCTGACGCTTGATCTCCCTCAGAATGATGGCTTCCTCGGCCTTCCTCTCCTTGGAGATCTCTTCGTTCAGGTAATTCTCCGCCTTCTGGATCTGATGAAAGATCTTGTCTGAGGTGATGTAGTTAGCCACTTTACTCGGATCGGGGTTTGGAATGGGTTTCCTCAGACTCTGAAGAAAGCTATTCAGATTGTCGCCCATGCCAGGATTTGGTTCATCTATGCCCATATGTATCAGGCTATCCACATCACCCACGTCTTTATCTTCAGTCGATTTAACCGCGGTATTCGGGCCAGCCGAAGCGTATCTACTCTCCATCTCCCTCTGAATACCGTCTATTTCGTTTTCGATATCGTCCGGATTATCATACCTCTGAATGATCGGTTGATTGTAAGACCGGATGGCGTCCTCAGCTTTTCTATTGATTGCCTTGGCCAGCTTTTCGTTGGGGCCCGTGGCCAGGTCGCCAAAGTCGACCCAAAGTTCCCGCTTGTCTTCCATGTCATTTTTCTGTTTGGCCCAAAAATCTCGCAAATCTCGAGTCAGTTTCAGGCTCAGAGGAAGCTCCGGCTCTGTGTTTAGGGACTGAATCAACGAGAAGCCATCAGCGTCATGGATGGCGTCTTCGGCTGCCGAGATTCCCGTGTCGCCAACAGGTCTCTGCGCCAGGTCTGAGACATGATGGCCTGATGCTTCGCCAGTTGACATGTGCATGTCCTTTCTATTGCCTTCACCTTGATCAGAGTCGTACAAGTTTCGGCTGGACCCTCTTGGATCTTGTTTTATCCCCGCGTTACTAATCAGGTGAAAATGCCGGTGCTGAACATTTCCGGGAGCTGGGGGATTCCAGGGCTTTGTCAGACGCGACAAAGTCGAGCCTCCTCTAAGAAGGTCGTCCAGTTTTGGTAAATCTAATTTATCGCCTGTCTTTTCTTCAATGGGATTTTCCACTTTAGCTTGCTTAGCCTCGGCCAGCTTCAGGAAATCAGCATCATTCTGGATCTTCTGTGGGATGCCAAAATTCAGATCGTCATTTTGAAGGTTGAATTCCTGAAGGTCGAGCTCATTTGTTCTGGTTTTCGCCGGCATGCCTGCGCCGTCCGTGCGAGACAGGTAAGCCTGTGGGTTTAAGCGTCGAGCATCACCCGGGCTTGCTGCCGTGGAGTGGTAACGTTTTCCACGATGTCCGAAACTGCCAAATTTGGGCAATAAATCTTCATCATAACTTGTCACCTTCTTGTTGTGTTGTTTGTAATGGTAACTGGCTATACCATCCTGAAGGTGCTGTGTGGTGCTCACCTCTGGTTTTCGGGGATCAGGCATGTCCAGAGGAGCAGGCGGGAAGTTTGCCGTGTCGAAACTCATAATTTTTCTCTTTCTTTTATATGAGCTATCAGAAGGGAGATCGCCAACATTGAGCGGAGCCAAAGAGTTACGTTCTTCTCTTGTTGTAATCTCCCATTCATTGGGCTCTGAGCTGTAGATAAGATCTTGCAGATTCAAGTCATTCCACGATCTGACTTTGGTGGGAAGATAGGGCTGTCTATTGCTCCACTCTAGCATTTCATTTTTCAAACTTCCCGACTGGATTTGCTTATCAATAGGTGAAGTCAAGCCGCGTCTATGTCCAATTCCAGATATTTTCAAAGACAAGGTAGCTTGGTTGTGGTTTGTGTTGTGATTTAAGTGCCTACCGCTGTTCTTCACGGAATCTCCACTATTTAGATCTCCAGACTCCCCAACCTTCCAGTATTCCTTGTCCAGATGCTCTTCTAAGCTGGGATAATCCTTGCTAAGGGACTCATCCATATTCTGACTGAAAATGTCTTTCTGGAAGGGATCCATGTTTCTCGCCGCACTGTTTTTATCAGCGGCGTAGCTAGAGGAACTCACAGGCAAACGTTTGACATCGTCGCCTAGAACGTCCATCTGCTGCCGGAAGTTCTCTCTGTCAATGTTCCAGAAATCTTTCTCAGCTCCAACAAGACTTTTTGCCAAATTGTCGCCCTTCCCCTCTCGTGCATTTCCTTTACCAGCGCTGTCTTTGATTTCACGTTCCAAGATTTCACTGTCAGCTTTCCACACAGCCTTCAAATCGCTGGGCTGTTGCTTGATGTTATCGGTGTCGTCCTCCAGTGTATCTGTCACATGACTTCCACCCACAAACTGCTCTTTCTCATTCTCATTGCTAGTTCCCCATCCCTTACTTTCCACATCTCTAAATGCTGGTTCCAAACTGTCATTATCACCAGAGCTTTCAGTTTCTCCCATCTTATGGCCCAGGTCTTCCTTGTTTCCATTTTGCTGCTCCCAGTTGTCCAAATCCTTCAGTTCTTGCTGATGATTTCCGTTATTTTCAAATCTCGGTTTCAGATTTCCGTTACCCCCGATATCTTCCTTCAAACTGTTGTTCTCGCTGAACTCCTGCTGTAGTTTCCCTTTGTCTCTAACTTCATGCCTCGGCCCTCCACTGGCTGTGGCGTGTTGTCGCTTGTTCTTTTGATCTCTCAATTCTTGCCCCTTGTTGTCATCTGGTGAATCTTCTCCCATATCATAGAATTCCTTTTGCCCTGTTTTAAGGCTTTTCAGTTTCTGCTTCATCTGCTTATGGATAGCTCTCAAGGAAGCTCTTCCTTTCCTGATAATGAGCTCCCGTCTTCCAGAGTTAAGGTTTGCTGGAAGAATCATGTCTCCGATTTCTAACTTTGGCCTGTCTGCGTTCTCAACTAATCTGTTTATCATGTTCTCGTGATCTGCAAGTTCCAGCCTACTTCTGTTATACTCAGAATCAAGTGGGGCTGTAGTAGTTTCAAAATCTCCTTCCGGATTGTGCTGAATCTCAGAGTCTTTCATATTTGTTATGTTATCCACACGTTCAGTCTCCAGGCTTTGCCTGTCAGAGTCGCCTCTTGCCAGAATTATATCTGATTTAGAAACTCCATTCATCATATCAGGTAACAGGGTGTCAGCGACATCTTCATTCTTCACATCATCGTCGCCCTTCACTTTTCTGTATGGTGGGGCTGACTTGGTGCGACTTTCGATCAACACATCCCTGCGTGGTTTCCCAGAGAACTCCACAGATTTTTCCACTCGTTTGAGTTTCTGAGTCTTGGACTGATCTAGGGCAGTTTTGTGCAACATTTGGCGCAATTGATCGTCAACGGATCGGAGATCGGATACGCTGTTTACCTGCTCCTCATACCTGTCTAAATTGGCGAACTGTTGGTCAAGGGCAGCTGTGCTGTCCTCGTCATAATCTTGAGGGTGGTGCCACAGGCGATTCAAGGCAGTGCTGTCGACCACTTTGGCTCTAGGGTCACCTTTGATGGCATCAAAATAATCTAAACTGGCCAGGTTGTCTCGAGTTCCCATGCTGAAGGTGAACAACAAATTAGGATCAATCTTATGATTTTGTATGGCGTCCATCACTGTTTGTTGATCGGAAATGATTCCGGTGATCTTTTTGATTTGTCCCTGCAAATTCTGGGACATGCCTGTAATCTCATTTTGCCGGATCATAGCCTCCAGCTGCCTGATTTCGCTTCTAAACATGTTCAAGTCCTTCATCACAGCCTCCCGCTTCAGACTGTTTATGGTGTTGTTCACAGCGTTAACGTTAATGAGTTTGAGCAAATTTTCATCAACCCTGCTTGTAGATTTCATCAGCTTTTCCACTTTCTGCTCCGCCTTGGAATACTGTCGGATAATTTCCGCGATATTTTTCTGAAGTACTTTCACGGCCTTCTTCAAGTCATGCCATTTGGTTGCGAACTTTACATCAAGACGGGAGACATCCACAACCTCTCCGTCCTGATCAAGCTTTATAGCTCTCGCCATTCGTCCTCGGGACCTAGGCGCTGACGCCCTTGATTCGTCTAAAACTGGGAGCAACAAATTATTAACTCGTTTGCCATTAGGTGGTTCCGTTGATGCATGGCTATGAAGCCTTTGCCGAATGACCTGTTTCTTAGTGCCGGAGATTGGAGGGTAAGAATTATTTGTCTCCATTAGTGAATGATTCATCCTGTGGCCGACCTTTTCAAAGCCCTGGATATCTCTCGAATGCCTGAGAATTACCTTACTCAGCATTTGGTCCACTCTAGACAAATCGGGATCGTTGTCGAGGTCTGTGGAGTAGCCGCTCATCGAGTCTATCTCATTCATGAAATGGGCCAGTCCGTCCTCCTCCAGGTAATCCCACATGTCGCTGTTGTTGTCTCCGGCGTCCGAGACTGGCGAGGGCTGGTTTCCCACAGAGTACTGCGCTCGGACAGGTAGAGATAGGGCTGAGTCAAACAGAGAATTCACCTCGTGGTCAATTTTGCTTCTCCGACTCTCAAAGTCACGCGTAAGGTCCTCCAACTTCTTGAAGATTTTTCTCTTAGCCGCTATTTTGTTCAGCAACCAGTTCTTTTTCTGGTCCCGCTCGACGGCTTTCCTAAACTTCTTATATTCAGCTTTGGCCAGTTTCCAGTCGGCCTGGTTCATCGTGTTCTGCACTCGGTTGTCAGTGGTGATCACAATATCGGCGGCAGCCAGGGCGTCACCACGGCGCAGCAACCTCTCCAGGTCATTCTCAGCATCCGAATAGCCCTCCATGGCATCGTAAATTTGTGATTGCAGGCTCTTTATCTTTTTCTTCATCCCCACCCATTTTTTGCGCAGGCCCCTCATCAGATCCTTTTTCACCAAATAATTATCCTCCTGTGATTCGGAATTGTCGTCGTAGTGGTCGTGGAATTCTGTTTGTCTCTTTATTCTCCCCTGGTGATGATCCCCTCCCACAAATGCTGGCTCTGTGCCACTCAAAGACAAGTGCAGGTCATTTACGTTTTCACCACCATCCTGACGTCTGTTATCTGGTGGAGAATTTGTTTGCCTGCCAGACGAGGAACCCCCTGCATCATTATCGATATCAGATTTATGAAGATTCAAACCACGGGCGATTTCGTAGGCCTTTCCTATAGCTTTGTACGTCAGCATTTCAATGTTTTTCAGCACCTCTAAATCGTCTCGGGTAGGATGGACGCTATGCGAGTCATGAGTCACAGTGTCTGTATGTGCAGTGTCATCCGGGTAGTCGTCAAAATCCACCGGCACTGGATCGAGTTCCAAAGGGAGGGCAGTGCGTTCTTCGTTGTCAGCAGGATTCCGATTTGACTGCAAACCATGATCTGTGTTCACAGGCAAGAATGACACACCGCCTCTTGTTTTCCAGTTTTTTATGATCTTTTCCAGTACAGCCTGAGCGGAAAGTTGTTGCCCATGGTTATTTCTGGACACTTTAGCCTGGAAAGTAGCATTGGGATTAGTGATTGCTGCTGTAAGACTCAGGTCTATATGATCTGGGGAAACACGCTCTAATGTGGGACGTCTTCCCTCTGTGTTGCCGTTGTCAACAGGTTTCTTGATGACAGAATTAGTATCTGGGCTTTGTTGATCTCCTAGGCCGTACCTCTGGTACACGCGATGCTCTCGTAACAGTCTGAGGAGATTGAGCAGTTTCAGCCGGAGAGCACGAGCACTCACGTCCGATAATTTCGCATTCTCACGGTCAGACGGCTTATCCTCCGTCCTCTCCTTGTGTCCAGCTGCTCGTGACGATGTGTCCGTTGACAGGTCAGCCCTGCCTGGACGTGGGGCATTATTGACGAGCATGAAACGCCTCAAGAGCCCTGGACTGAGATATTTCTTACGTTCGTACCGTCTTCTCGGTAACCACCTCTCTGAATGAACAAGTTGTCCTGTGTCTCTGTCCCTGGAATTAGCGAGATGCCTGGGCAACATGTGTTTGCCAAGGGCTGAATGATAGACATTCTGTTCAGTAACATCTTTGATTCGATAGTCTCTATCTCGCTGGCTGATAAAGTTATTTTCCAAACTATATTCATGAGACCCGCGTTCAGAACTGACGCTGTTATGGCCACGAGATGACTTCCTCTTTCTGATTTCTTTTGCTGTAGGTTTTTTAACAGCCTGTGAAATTTCCAGGCTCAGAAGTTTCCTCACAGGTCTGACCTCAGATTCGTATTTTAAGGAATTTTCACTCGATGTCGACTTCATCACTACAGAGGTTAAGTTTGGACGCGGCGAAGAATTTGGTCTCACTGAGTGAGTGTAGCCAGATTCTTTCTCATCCATGTCAATTTCCATCGTCTTCACCAGTGGAGGTGGACCCGAGGAGTCTATACTTGAGTTTCTTTCTTGTATCTTTGATCCTGTATCGCTGTTGTCTTGGGTGACGTTCGTGGTCTTTGGGGACACCGCAGGGCCCAAATTTATGTGGGTATTTTTTCGTCGCCGACTCTGCTCCCTTGCACCCTCCTTCAAGCGCCAGTGGAAGACCAGACTTTGCACGAGCGTGCGCTCCTTCTCGTCCTCTCTCCCTACTCCTCTCTCCCTCTTCACGTCACTTCCCTCTTGTTTGGGCTTTTCTAGTTCGAATCTGGCAAAGAATTGAGACATGACCCTCAGTCTCAGTGCCAGATTGGCCAGCTCCAAGCGGCGGACGAAGGCTATGAGTCGGTGTGGTAGCTGTGACAGCCACAGGAGAGAACGGTGCAAGGTACGCGAGTTCCAAAGCAATAAGCGCGTCAATCTGACGCCAGGCTCCGTGATCCCTTGGGCTCCTCTCATGTGCTCTCTACTTGTGGTGTTCAACGAAAGTACCATACGATCTATGGTATCATTTTGCTTAGGATGGTCTAATTGGGATGACTTGTTTACAAGAACATCGCTCACTGTGTCATTCTCACGTAAAATGTATTGCGTCGAGGTAGGCAGTGATTCCCGAGGCTTTGACTGTGGACGTATGTCTGTCGTCCGGGCCTGGCTGGGGTTGCTAATGTTGCCACTGACATTTCTGAAGTGCAGAATGAGTGTTTTGACCACCGTCTTCAACAACAACCGTACAAATGTCTGTGCAAAGTGTTTCTTTGCCGACTTGATATCTCTATAATCATTATGAATTGCTTTTTCTGTCTTTTTCATCAGGTCATTACGAGATCGTCCTTCCCACACTGTGGTCACCGGAGCTGGATTCTGAGGCAAAACTGGGATGTTACTGCCCAGCATGGGACCTGGGTCTGTAATTTCTTTATCTGACATGTTAGCAATGTTCGGGGTGATTTCCCATAAGTGTTCACTGCTGGATGAAACCTGTGATGTATTTCGAGATGTGTTCGTCCTGATTTCTGCCGACGCGGTGCCCGTCTGGACATTCCTCTCTGTCTTGTTCTCCATTCTGTGCCATTGGTCTTGCTCGGTGGTTGGAAGAGATGGGTTTGAGTGTGCAGTCCGACTGGGCCGTGCGGTGAGCAGTGAGTACAACTGACACACCCCTGAAACCGCTGTCTCTAGCAGACCCGTGACAGCGCCCCTTAGGCTCCTAAATACTTGTTTTACACTGTCGTGGACTGTCAAGGTATAAGTGAGCCTTCTGTGGAAAAAAACCTGCACAGTTTTAAATGCGAACAACTGACCGTCTTTAGCACCTGCAGACATATTGCCAGTTTTACTTCCATGACTAAGGTTACCTTCTACCGTGGAGACAGGGAGACTTGGCAGGCCCGTCAGTAACACGCTCCTTGGCAGGGATTTCAATAGATTGAATATGTTTGTCAACTTGTCCATTACAACTGACTTCAACCACGAGTTTTGATGTTGCAGCTTCTGCAAAGCCGATCTCAGTTCTTGAACTAACTTTTCCTGGGCTTCAATCCTGGACTGCATGGTCTGGTTGGCTAAGCCCAACAGTTTGTGAACCGCCTGGACCTCATCTCGGACACCACCGGCTTGGGACACCAGCCAATCTTCGGGTCTTTTGGTCTTCCTCAGCTGGTGCTCTTCTATCTGTTTGAGATCGTTCCTAGTGCTGTGTGGCAGCCTCTCACTCATAGACTGTCTCTGGCTGGCAACCGGTCTCTGAATTTGTCCCGAGCGTTGTGATGACACTTTCCTTGGAAAGTGTCGCTGACTGTCACCCATGGAGTACTGATTAGAACGAAGACGAAGCCACATCTCTCGGAAACGAGATCTCTGCATTTGTTGAACCAGGGCGTTCTTCATAATGAGAGTCTTCCATTTCTGTACTACGAGACGCCCCAGCAACATTCGCTCTCGCAAGTGTCTGCTGTTCTCCAAAAACATCAGCATCTTTTGCCTGTGCTTGTCCACCCTGTCGCCCAGATCGATACTCCTGTCCAGCTTCCTTCCCTTCAGTTGTCTCTCTTTATCTACACGGGTCTGTCGCTGTTGTGAAGAGGTAATTGGCTGACGTCCGTACATAATCCACGGCCCCAGCTTGTGGTTTCCATACTCCACAGATGAACGTTCTCGAAAGTGAAGAGATTGTGGAAGCACTGAAATAATTTCAAGATGAAGAGGAGAAAGCAGTTTAAAAATTACTTTGTCTTGTTTGTGACTAGGTCGTTTCTTTTTCAAAAAGGCAAAAATGAGAAAATGTCTTCTCTTTTTCTTCAGCATTCCTGGCATCACAAAAGACTTTCTAGTCCTGATTTGTAGCTGCTGTGTCCCTGGATTATCCATCGGTTGTTGGTTCATCAAGCGCTGCCTCTCGGCCTCAAGTTTCGCTCTCTGCTGCACAAGTCGCCGTCTCTGTCGTAGTAGGTACACGAGCATTTGTTTCTTCATATGTCCCGCAAAGAGAAGACTCCACCACTTACGGGTGGCCATCAAGAAGCTATTACGGCGCAGTGGTATCAGCAACTGTTGACGCCGCAGCCGGTTTAGTAGTGAGAAGTGACGCATTATCATCCACAGTTGTGCTCTTGTTTTTTCAAACGTATTTTCTCTCGTAGTTGTCTCCTTCACCCAACCACTAGGCTCATTCCTTTCACGAAAAGATAGTGAAAACCTGATCTCCGGGATACGTAATCTCAGCTGAGGAGACTTAGGATTTGGCTCAAACCTATTTTTCTTATATTTAAAGAATCCAGCCTTCCCATCCAACCACCTGTCCGTGTGAGTTTTCCGTGCGATAGATGAATTGGTATATGAAGTACTGGCTTGTACTGGGACAGATTTTGCAGACTGGCCCCGGATCTTGGCATTTGAATCTTCTGATTGTAAACCTGTCCTGTCGTCCTTCCTCGGCCTCATTAAAACCTCATGCGCACGCTTGTTTCCATCTACATTCGGATCTTCATCTGATCTGCCGGTCAATGGGCTTCGTTGTATTTTGAGTGTCTTTTTATTTGCAAACTTTGAGTCCGAGCCCTTGTTATTTTCATCAACCTGCACATCGTGTGATTCTATACCGGCCACTTTCGTCTCTGGGACATGCCGGGCTCGCACAGGAAGGAAGGCGACGAAGAGCAGCAGGAAAGAGAGGACTGAGTGAAGTTTACATCCACTTCCCATCACAACGCTCAGATCCTGTCAACTGAGGATACAAAATGTCAAGGTCAGTGGACTGAACTTTGAAAATGTAGAGATATCCAGACTATGCTCACCTCAGTAAACAAAGTGGGACCAGCAGCCTGGGAAAAGGGAGATTGCAAAGCTGTGAGCCTCTGTTACATCAAGTATTTTGTTTTAAATGAAAAAAACTTCAAAATTCAAACTAATCAAATTCCGGATCAATTTTAGAAAAGGAAATTATTATTTTTTCAAACGAGTCCCGCTAAGCTGAACTGAATCACAATATACTAGATGTTCATTTTGTAAGTTACCTTTGAGTTTTACATGGTGTATCACATTCATCAGGTGAGCGAAAGCAACAGAGTTTGGCCGTAAGCTGAAGGCAGTAACAAACTCTTACACCATTTATAAATTGCAGAAATTTCCTACAGTATTTCCTACAGTGTATCAGTGTTAAACAGTACACAACTATGTAAATACAACAGAGACCTATGATTCTGGATTAAAGTAACTCCTTTTTATTTAAGCTGTGGACTGCAAGATACTGTAGACTGAAAGTAAGACATGGTCATCAATAATAATAATTTTTAAAAAAACAACAGTACATATACTCTCTCTCTCTCTCTCTCTCTCGCTCTCTCTCTCCAACCCACGAATCTAGTTCTTCAGAGTACAGACAGCAGACCAACAACGCATAAGGAAACTTTTACCTTCTATCTTGAATTTTTCTAAGCCTCTAAATTAATACGTATTTTATATTTACCTGAGGATTGGACTATTAAAAGAACATAGCTAACAGTTTGTGTGGTTCTCTCAAAACGAGAACCGACAATTTCTTTTATCCCTTTTAGCCATCTTCTCATTGCCTTACAAATTCACATTTACAGCACTAATACTACTTGAAAGGTAAGTGTGGTGTAAGAGTTTAGTTAGAGTGTCAGTGTTCACCATCCGGTAAGAATCCTCAGAATAAGTTTGACATGTATGGTCACTCGTTTAAAAACGCTCTCCATGAAGGTGCAAAGCATTTCTCTGACGGATAATAAATATCCTTATGGAACTACATCGACTCACATTGATGTCAGTGAACATACTGTAATATTAAAAGAAGGACAAATTGTTCCCTACCGTCTTCAAATTGCTGGCGGTTGTCGACTTAAAATTCAAACGCAAAAAACAACAAAACTGAAGATTTAATCATGATAGATCGAGATGCTAGAGAGTACGGCAGACATTCCTTGTGTGGAATGCATACATCTCATAGTAATTTAATGGCTTTGAGTATTGAGCTTATAAAAAGGGCATAACTTCTGCATTCTGAATGGATCTCAATAAATCTGATAGGGCAGTCAGTGACACATTGATATCTCACAGAACAAGTTTCCAAAAAGGTCTAGATCTGGAGGTCGAAATTAGATCTAAATTAGGTCTAGATCATCTAGATCTAGATCTATAAGGTGGACTACGTAATGAGTAGATCTAGATCTAGTCCTCTGTCTATAATAACTACTCTCTCAAGTTAATACTTTTTGATCAATGCACATTTTTCAACAGCTTCGTTTAGATCAACATCCTTAGAGTCGACAATTCAGACCTTTCTAACTTCTACTTGATACATTCCTGCCTGTTGAGTTCTTGATCGCTGGTTGCTGTTACTACTTAGGCTGTCCGACATCGAGTCACTACAAATCAGTGGCGTTCAAGAGGTATCTCTTGGTGACAACAAAGGTTTGTTTGGAGTTTGCACGGTGCAGCAATGGTGCGAAATGGTGCAACACGTGGACCAACCGCCATTATCATAAGTACATGGTTCCTTTGTTGTACACTATCGCTTTTTCTTCTTTAGGTGTCACGTCTGAATCTGACATGGACGACCATGGCTTGCCAGACCGTTCTGTTGTCAGTTCTCCTTGTATACTATCAATATTATAAATTGCAAAAAAAACAACAACAAAAAACAATAGGCTTATGGACTTGAAAACTGCTAAATGGAACCATATGAAATTTGGCACACAATATTGTTGCGAGTTGAGTTGAGATGAGTTGGGGTTTAACGGTACATCAGCACGATAACGGCTATATTGTGCCTAACACAGTGAGTACATTAACACGGTAATAATAAATAACATGTTTTATGAGTTATAAAAAGATAACGAATTATATATAAAAATTTGGGATATCAAACTATGTATAACAATAGCAAGAAATTGATGTGTATGCAGTTTTGCGGCGACCCGGGGGGTCGTCGCGTTCCTGTCAGATG
>JBCAUA010017944.1:0-27078 GCA_038406235.1 Peronia verruculata | reverse complement strand
TCGTAAAATGCATTGGGTTTTCGTGTAGAACCCCCCCCCCCCCCCCGCCCACCCTTTCTATTTTCAACAATAATCTAGCATTTCAGTTATTAAAGAAAGTGGAATATCATGTTTCCACACACCAGGTCACGGCGATTTGTCGCTGTATGCTCTATTCGGTAGGATTATGGATGACAGTCTTCATAAACGATGAAGCAAAGGAAGTGTTGAGCCACTAAATCCCATTAGGATTCTATTATCTTCTCTAGACATCATGGGAGTCCGAGTCCGACTGACTACAAAAAGGCAGGTGTCAAGCCATTCTGTTGTGGCTCCCTTTTTCCAACTTCATCCAACATTACACAAAGAATGCGTTTGCTAACGATATTCATATATGACGGCAGGCCTCAGATTGAGGGCTTATGAGATACCCTTTTGTGCCCACAAATAATCACCCCCCACTGTTAAAGGCAGGGCAGATTTATACACAGGTCATTATAATTCTGCGTGATCCTTGCTATTCTCTTTCCTCGTGGAAATCAATCTTTGGGGGCAAAGAACATGTCGTCGGATGGTATGTGCTTGTTTTACAAACTCCAGTCATCGATCAAGCGAGACACAGTGTTCATCCGTTTATAGCAGAACTGCAAGAACGTTATAAAAACACCTGTTCATCTTGATCTGGTTCTTCATACATGACATTGTAATAGGCGCCACATCCCCATTCAACGCCAAGTAATGGGATATTATATATATATATGAAAAAAAAAACAAAACGGCAAAAGAGAAAATCACCCCCCCCCCCCAAAAAAAAAATGGTTCTTTGCCGCTTTGACTGGGATCATACTCATAATGGATCGTAGAAATACGACAAAATGCTATACATCTGATACTGGCTATCAAATGTTTTTCTAGGCACAGTCCATCCCTTTCCTGAATAAAAACTGAACAACTTATTGTGTCCCATTTGGCAGATCGACTGATTGATGGACAATGACTCGGTGTCGGTGACCTAGCGGTTAGACCGTTTCACTCGAAATCCGAAGTTCCTGAACTAAAATTGAAAAGAAGCTCGATATTTCGTCTTTGAGAGAGACCATGTACACACTACCTGATTCAAATCAGATTGAAAAGGGATCCCGACCACAGACAAAGTTCATGTTAGATTTTAAAGATTTGAACTTCTATCAGGCAGTCGTCTAATATAGTGTGTTTCTCAGGGAATTGAGAACGTGAAAATATGTGTTTGACTTCGTTGGGTCGGTCAAGATAATAATACCCCAGCACTGTAGAGGAATACCCCCTGTACGGATGCCATCTATTAACATTACATGTAATATTATTAGTATTAAAATTTCATCTGTAGATTAAATTCCTATCTGGGGCGACGTGAATGCTGTCGCAGACATTAGTGACATATATGAAACAATATTACATGTACTGAAAACCAACCTTTTGCTGCATACATACAATGGTTGAAGTAGGCTGTGTCACTGCAGATAAAATAACATACTCCTGGTGCACTTCTTGAACATGTAGAAATGGATTTACAAGATATTAAGTCGCTCAACTCAAAGAGTTCACAGATGAAACCCTTTGCTGGTTCAGTTATCCTGCCAGGAATTCACAAGTTAATAGCATGCAAACGCTTGGACTGGAGCAGTTGGAGTGTTGCCTGACGCCATTGATATAGGCTTGGTTACGAAATGTTGGCACACAAGAGATCCTATAACATACTTTTAATCATGCCCTATTTGACAGAATGATGGATGGTTGATTGATTAATCGACTGACTGATCGATTTGACCGATCATTTAAATGCACATTTAAGGGGCAATAAATATGAAACTACTGAAGAAAATCCTCCTTCAAAATGCTCACACTGGCCGTGAAAAGATTACCTAAAAAAAAAAAAACTATTATTATACATCATGACAAGCAAGGCATTTTGTCGACTAGAAGAGGAATTTTATATTGGTTCAGGTTGTTTCCTGATTAGAAGACCGTAGTAACATGTACAATACACACCATGAACTGTGTCGCTGTATTCTGTGTCGTGTAACATAGGGTGGCACAGGGCAAGGACAGCCAGGGTGGTGCTATGGTGAGACCCGGGTGGTAGACTACAATCCCCGGTGTTAGGACCACCAGAATCAATAACCGAGCTGCCCGTTATCAGTTGTCAGTTATCAGTGGTTCAATAAACGGCTCCCAGCGGCGGGAGGAAAGGATTAGGGAACGAGACTCAGGCTGGGGTGAGAGGAGAAAAAGGTGTATAATAATGGGGAAGAGAACCTGCCTGCTTTTATTTCCTCAAAGGCCCTCGGCTCCTAGGAACCCTCGTCTAATCTCTACCATAAGGTTGAACATTATTTCTTTCAGATATCCCGTATGTAGGTTACACACGTTAAGAATTCTTGGTAGTTCAAAATCGGGTGATGAGGGAGATACCGCTGTCCGGGCAAAACAACAACAACAACAACAACAAACAACAACAACAACAACAACAACAAAAAAAACTATCAAAACTGGACACGCCGAGCCTCAATCATTCCTATGGGCTGAAAGGTTGTAAGTTTTTAATGAATACACAATGCTTCTGTATAATGGGCTGGTTGGGGGGAGGGGGGGGGGAGAATGGCGGGTAAATCTGAGAGGGATTTGGGATTCCAGATAGAAGTGGGATAGTATGTAGATGGTTGGTTTGGGGAGAAAAAAAGAAACGGGGGAGGGGGGGGGGGATAGACTAGATGAACAGTTGAAAGGACTGACGGTGCAATATATCAACAACAACATCATCAACAGCAAAAACAAAAGAAGTTGATGACGTATTCTTTTGTCAGCGCCACTCACAAAGCACACGAATATCTTACTGAACTACTCTAAAAGTCTAATACATGTATATATATAATATAAGTTCTCGTGAATAATAATAATAATAATAATAATATGGGAAGAACAACAGGCGTCCAGTTTTAAAATTTGCAAAGGATACGATCCGATGGTTTAGTCCCGAATCGTAACTATCCCAGCTGTAGACTTTTACATTAGGAGGAACAGCACCTCCTGTCCAAAGCAATGGCCGGAATCGATAACTTCAACAAGAGAAGTGAAATAAAATTTCAGTTTTCTCCCATGTGTAAAAAGTGGACACGGGCTATAATGCGGTTCTTGCCCTTTGGTCTTCCAATGAGGTAGAATCGAAAAATGTGGGCCAGAGTAAATTCTATGCAAAATGAATTCATCACTCAAGGGTATTGTATTACTTGTTAATTACACAATATTATTTTGTGTGTGTGTGTGTGCGTGTGTGTGTGTGTGTGAGAGAGAGAGAGAGAGTTAACGGTGCATCAGCTATAATGCGTTTAGCACGGTTGAACAGATCTACATTTACAGACGCTAAAAGGCATATCAAAGAGTTTTCAATAAATTGTATGATCAGATTGTAAAGAAAATCTATCAAAAGATGAAAGTGGGACATGTAGCTTGTGGTGTGGGGGGGGGGGGGGGGGAGGGGGGGGGGGGGGGGGGGGGGGGGGGGGGGGGGGGGGGAAAGGTGGACATCAGGTTGACGTGGGCCCCCCCCCCCCCCCCCTGCATCTCCTCAATGTCGCACATCCATGATGACAATCATAAAATTTGGATGTAAAGGCCAACCTGCTGTAAAATATGTATTTATAACAATAATGTAAAACTAAGTACACAGCAGTTGTCTAGTAGCAGTGAAGTTGAAGAAACTTTGACCCTATTTCCTAAAACTTTTTTAATGGGGGGGGGGGGGGCGACCAAGAAAAACCCACACATTTTTCATCACGTAAAAAATAAATGCCTTCAGCGTTTGACATTCACAAGTAGAACTACATTATGCATGTGAAAGAAACGCATACGACTGCGAAGAAAATCTATTGTTAAGATCCTGTTATTATGAGGTATTTTTCTCAAAAATACTTGGAAGAGATAGCCTTGCCTTCTGCGTCTATGCTCGTGAGTTGGGAAATCTTTTGGGAAGAAATAGTCGAGGGCGGGGGCTATTCTAAAGTAATCACTGCTTCATTTTAGATCCGCATCATTTCCTGAAGACATCGGGTATGGGTAAACACCTATCTCAATATCAAGTGGCAGACCATATTTATCCATGATAGTTCATGATGTGCTGTATTACATGTTTGCTACTGTAGATACTAGATAGCTCAGCGCATTTCGCGGAATCTCAGTGGAATTTAAAAAGAAACGAAAGGCACTGAAAGCGGATTGGCTGACATCGTTATCTTCTAAACCAATGGCAGGTTCGAGACTTAATATTTTCCCCAAGCCTAGCCTAGCCTACGACAACTCCGAGAGTCACCTTAGCCTACTTCACGATAACCCTCTGGTTTCAAAGGGGTGAGTGAACTATCAATGAATCATTACACTGTCCTAGAAATAGATGACAGATTGATACTCGTAAATACGGGAACGTGGCTAAAATATCTGGTGCTATTGATGTTGGTAACGCCAACGTGGTGGTCAGGATGAAAAACATATAACTTTCTTTTCATAACTGACAAAAAAGTAGATCTCGATCTATAGCCTACACTATTATATTTATTTTTATATCCACCCCAATTCCCTCCCTCCTTACTGTTGGGACATACAATTTTCCGGTGAAGTTCATGTATATTGTGTGCCAAAAGGTAACTTTTCTTTCGGAACGTTCTTATGGATTAAAAATACAAAAAGATATAATAAAATGGTATCACATATCATGCAATCAGTCCTGTTGTGAAATGCGAAAATGCGGGTGGTGGAGAAGTCGGAAATAAGAACTATAATATCACACATAACATGTAGGCTAGATGTACTGCTATGCAAGACAAACCATTTACTGTTATTGTGCGTATGTGTAGACTTCTCTGTGAGATGTGAGAGGAAGCAAGTGAGACAGAGTGAAATAACATGTATTTCAATCACAATATGAAAAAAAAAAAAAAACAGCCTTTGAGTTAGGTTGCACTTATTAAGGAAAACTGATAGTAACTAGGGCTAAATTCTGCTGCCTTCCTTTCTTCTCTTATTGATGACACCATAAACTTTTGACACTAGTGGTCTAGGTCAAACACTTTTTTTGCTTTTTAACGATGATGTATGACAATACTATGGACAGGATAGCATGCGTTTGACTTCATCAGAAGAAGTGAGACAGATATATGCATTCAATATATCATATGGACAATATCAATCAGGTTATCAATAGATCTGGCTGACCCTAAATTACTAACTTGACAATAATTATTAATCCATAGTAATTAGTGCTTTTCTTTAGAGATGTATGTCTAAAGCCGTGCAGCTGATTTGTGTCTTATCACAGAAAAAGTAATTAATTTTGTTGGTATTTATTATCAGTGCTACCAGTCTTTCAGTATCTATGTTTGGTGCTATGTTTATTCAAAAGAAATAAAAGATAATTTGTACATTTAACAGTTTAATTAAAATAACTGAAATAATTTTTCTTTCAAGAGGGTACATGTATTGGTATCAGTAAATAGATATAGTGAAAGGAGATAGAATAGGCTGCATTTGTGTAATGTAGATACATGTTTATATCATGAAAACAATTTTCATAGTCAAAGCATTGTTTACATACTCACTGTAGTAAACATTTTAAATATAGATCTAGAAACTGCATGCCAAATGAAACAAAGTTTGAATTTTTACTTTAAATGGGCAGTGTCACTTTTTTTTTTTTTTTTCAACAAAGGGCTTCATTTCATGAAATATTTACAATGTGTATCCCACTGAAGTAGCTAGCTTTTCTTCTGACCATTTGTGAGACAGATCTAGATCTAGATCCAGATCTACCACTGAACTGTAGATCTAATGTGTAGACCATGCAAAGGAAAAGCAAAAAGAACAGAGCAGGCAATGCTGTGTGTAGCATGTCCACCTGGGGCTTAAGTGCAGTTCACTCTCCCCTCCCATTTCTTTGCTCAATGTAACGACTGTGTTCTCAATGATGATTTAGATTTACTTCTAAATCTAGGCTAGGTTAGATCAAAATCGAACTTTCAATATTATGTTTATTTTTTTAAACTTTCATTAGGCTTCCCTATTTATTATTTATTTTAGCTTTCTCCATTATAATTAAAAATAATTTATACGGCCCGTAGACACCTGGCACTGGGTCTGATAATCTTGGGGCACCAATTTTTGAAAGTATATGAGTAGAGAGCTTGAAATCTAGAATCTATGCCTAGATTCTAGATCCAACACTAGTGACTAGGCCTAACAATAGACTGTGAACTTTTGGGCCGAATCCTATTCCTATGGGATCAAAATTAAGTGCCAAGTAAACACAATGTACTAATAATAATAGTAAAGTCGTCGTTCAAGGATATGTAGATTAGATCTAAGGTAAACTTACTTTACTTTTAATGCCAAAATCCGATGATCACAAACTTTGCCGCTGCCACTGGGTCGCGGTGTTCAATTTCGTAAATTATCTATTCCACATTCCAGTTTTTTAAAATCGACACTTTCGCCACTTTCGGCATCGAACTTCCGGGTGATAACCTACAATTTGTATATTTGCAGACTGGCCTTTGGTGGACGAACTAATCTAGACTAATTGAACTGGTAAAGCACACCAAGAGGATCATGCTTACTGTTTCATTTGTTATGTTAATGCAAGCATAGAACATATTTGTATTCTGAAGAAAGAAGAAATTTATCATAATTCTTGTCAAAATTAGACTCACTCAAGGTTTTCTACATGACGGTGTCCTTGTTGGAGTGTTGCCGTGGCGGCGATGTCGAAAAAAGAAAAGTCGGTAAAGAAGGAGCCTAGATCTACATAAGGACTTGTAAGGCCAATAAGACAAGTAATCTAGGTCTAGATCTAGATCAAAATGTAGATCTAGGTTATAGATCTCTAGTACTTTTAAAGCCAAATGGGCACTTCTGATGCTTTAGTGGTCCCTGACCTCTCACCCAGTCAATCATCTCATTACCACACTGCCGGGCTCACTCATGCAAGGATGCCATGTTGGGAGCCACCGTTCATGGCGGGGAGGGGGGGGGAGGAGGAGGAGAACAGAGCTATCCTTGCACATTATATAACTTTATGGAATCAACATACTTTTTAGGTGTATGGGAATACTATGGATTCAACCGATATGTCAGCACCTTTTTCGTTTGTTACCGCAGGTTCAGTATGTGTATACCAAATAATAGAACAGCCCTACTGGCTTAACCTGCTGGGACCCACGACCAGCGCAAGTTCACCCTAACGCTAGCATGTAGGCCTAGGTCCGACAAGCGGGTGACAGTCCTCCCTAACGCTAACATGTATGAGACCCTCGACCAGTGCAAGTCCACACTAATGCTATCATGTAGGTCCGACGAGCAGGTGACAGACAGGCCTGGGGTAACAAACGAAAAAGCACCGATATGTCTGCTCAGTAGTGTAGTAACCCAATTTCATTGTGCTCGATCTGCCACTTAATCCACTTCCACTTTAGAGACAAGCTGGGACCACAGAACAAAATGAGTACCTTGCTGTGGAGAGGGTTATTTTCAGCAAAGGCAGAGTAGAGGAATAAAAATCCAAATCAGTATATAAAAAAAAAAAGAACAAGTTAAAATCAGTCGTAACCCTTTTGAAATTTACTTGAAAAGCAACTATTTAACAACTTTAATCAGTTCCAGCAGTATCACATTAATAAGAAAGGTGCTCTCACAGCTCATACTTTTTTTTTCTTGTAGTTGTTAGGGTTAACTATACTGTGAGAAGAAAGTACATTTCTCTGATGGAGGGTATTCCATGCAAGTTTTATTAATTTATAATGATATCTGTCTGTGACCCATATGGTCATGGACAACTAAGATCACTCTACTTTAAACCTGCTCTGTTTCCCCCTCGTTCCCACCTTCATTTCCCTCTCCTTCCATTTTCCTGTCTGTCTGATCTCCCAATATAATTAAAAAGCCCTTTACAATATGACTCTTTATGAGTACAAATGATTAATGCATAGAAACAACAACAGCTAAAAGAACTGATTTCATCAAAGGATATAGAATGAGGAATTTTATTTAATTCAAGATCTATATTGATCATCTAGTATTAATATACAACTCCAGTAATAAGCAAGTACCATTCTAAATATGGACACCAGGAAAAGGAGTGAGAAAATTATAAAATGAAAGACATGACATGAGCCTCAATTTTAACCAATGTCTCTCATTCAAATGAGGCTCACGTCAATCATTTTCGTATTTCAGTTGAGGGAGAGGAGAAGGAACTGGAAATTGGAAACTGTTAAATGCTTACTAGTTTGAGAAATGTATACCTATCTGTAGTTTTGCTTGATTTCCATTGCAAAGCAAACATCATTAACACTTTTATATTGAAGATAATTTAAAAACCCATTTGTTTTTTAAAGATCACAGAGTTGTTTTTGCATGCAAAAAATATACATGAGAGAGATCTCCTATGTGTAATTACTTTCTGTGCAAACCAGAAATATAATTGGTTCTTGAATTAATTTGTTCATATGTCAGTGGAATATTGACAAATTTCTGTATTTTTTTACTCTTTCTTAGTAGTGTTAGTACTCAAAGACTTTCAAAATAACTTTTAGCTTTGAATCAAGAAGTTATTCTTTTGATTGAAACATTTTCTTTCATTTATCTAATGATCTGTTCAATCTAGATGCATTCAAATATTAAAACAAAAAGTCCATAAATATAATGTCTGTCTAGCAGTGTAGTGGGGAAAAATAAGTTTTGTCATCAGTCTTTTATCTTACATTTGTCCCAGAGATCATAAAGTCACCTACTGCAAATTGAATGACTTTACAGATTTTATTCATCATCAGCAAACTGGTACAGCAACGTTGTCGGAATAGCATCACATCATCATGGATGTGAAACAGATTCTTTACAGTTGGTGTGGGAAGAACAAAGTAGGAACTCCAGACTATGAGTTCTCTGCAGGTGGTCCAAAACACAGACAAAGATTCAAGTGTGAGGTTAGTCCTGCTCAGTAGATCTTGCACAGTAAATTCTGGATCAGTACGCATCTACAAACTGCATTTTGAAAAAATATGGAAAACCCATGATTAGGAAAAAAAAAAAACAACAAGATAACTTTATAGCAAAATCTTACTTTTGAAATGCATAAGTTGCAGATCAAGTAGCATGAGAATAAATACTTCTTGCATGAGCATAAAGTCTTTTAATGATGTCTTTTTTAACACATTTTTTTTTTTTTTTGTAAGTCTTGGATTCTGTCAGAGTAATGTTGTTGATGTTGTTTTATTCAGGTTGGGGAGAAACAATTTTATGTTTATGCAATCCATTACAATGTTCAGAGATCCATCTGTTTACAATCACTCATATTCTTATACACTGTACATTCTTTTTTATCACATCACATATTTTGATGAAATGCACCAAAAGCAGCAGTCTGATAAGTATTAATATGAATACCTGTAATATTGTAATACAGATAAAATTGTGCTTCTGATTCCTCTCATGAGTTATAGAGCAACAAACAGTTCTGATATTCTGATATTCAGTTTCTTATGGGTAGATTTACTGTTGCATAACATTATGATACATTTATTATAAGTATCAGGTCAAAGTTTTGGATTGACCTCATGTGTTAAACAAACAGATTGGTGGTGAGAAAATGTGAGCCCGCTTCAGTATAGTTGATGGTTTGTCTGAATCATGGCTATATTTGTCAAAATGTAGTGCAGGTGGATCATTGGTGACCGTTTCACATTGAAGCACATGTAGTAAAATGAATGAAATTAAATAGGATTGTGAACTTTTCATGTTTTTTTTTTTTTTTCCCTTTTGATTACTTTCTTGCAGGTGCGAGTGGAATCATTTGAATATGTTGGTGTTGGAAACTCAACCAACAAGAAAGATGCTCAAGCTAATGCTGCCAGAGATTTTATTCAGTACCTGGTCAGAATAGGCCGCATTGGAGCAGATGAAGTTCCAGCAAATTTGGTATGGCAGCTTGAATCACGTGTAAAAATGTTTTATCAGGAGATATTTCTTATGATCACTTATTATAGACTGAAATTTAATAAAAGTAAAGAGGAATGCAGTTCACTTTGCTTTCCAATATCTGTTCATTTTTAAACATTTTCTGATATTCTCCTTTAAGAGAATTTGAAATATTAATGTTATAAGTTTTAAATTTACATGCAAATAAGAAAGAACAGTGAAACTGAGTTGGGACATGTAAAGTTGAATGCACCTCTGGATTAAGACTGCATATCTATTTGTCCTTTTTCTGGAGCGGTTGTCAGTATTTTATTAACTTAAGCTCCATACTTATTTGATAGATACTCCAAAGAAATTTTTCCATTCTGTTTTGCACATGTCATATTGAGGGATCAATTCACTCTTTGTCAGGTGACCTTTAATAAGATTTCCAGATGTTTGAAGATCATTGAAGTTACTTCACCAGACTATTATTCTGGGTACTCAACATGACTCAGCCTCAAGTTGAACTGTGTTCCATCATCATACTTAATCTTTACTAGCCACTGTTTACTTCTTTGGGGATTAGATCAAAATACCTGGACACCACAGTATTTTCTACACAGATGAAGCATAGCGGGTTGTAGCAGTTCACAATGTTTTCTATAACTGAAAGTATGTCATAGAAAAGTCCAAGGATTGGAGGTCATGGGTCATTCGTATGCATGTCTACAAGTCTTGACTTTAGAAGAGTGAAAGAGGTGCTAAGATAAGCAGAGTTTTAGATGCTGTGATTTGATACTTTTCCAGCTGTCAAGCAGTATAGCAGAGCAGCAGCAACAGAACATGATGGACAATCCAGATGGTGGGGCATCCAACAGTGGTGTCCTTCCAGGTGGAACTCTGGCTCCCCATCTTAGGCTGGGAGGTGAAATATCCTAGCAGATTCTTTTTTTTTTTTTTAAATTGTTATCAAGCAGTGTGAAAGGAACATAAAGATATATTGGTATGTTTCTATATAAATAGACAGATATTATATGGTGATCTGTAATGTTGAGGTGTATCAGAAGACCAGGAAGGTATAGTATTGAACAGTTACAAATTAGTGTGATGCTAGTCCATTGGTCCTGGCGTTCCATATCATGTAAACAGATTAAACCACATTTTAAATTTTAGACATGAAGCTCTCTTATTTGTAATGTTGATCACGTAAGAGACATATATGGGAGAAATAATGGTGACATGCACAAGAAGAATACCTGTGATATTAGTAACTGACTAGTCATTTCTCTGTATGAAATTTTACATGCTCCTTTGTCATTATAGCTAAACTAGTTATGTACTGACAGTGATAGATGTTTTGCAGTTGGCAGGATAGCCATTACTTTCTAAGATATATATATATTTTTTTTCCCTAGATTAAGATTCTACTGTAATATTCGTCATTGTATCTTCTATTTATCAGGTACTGGGGAAGGTGGACCTGGTGGAGGTCCGCCCAGAGAATTCCCAGCTTACCAGAAAGGTCCTCCTCAAGCGTACATGGATCGTATTGCGGAGAAAAGAAAATTGGAAGAGGTAGTCATTGTGATGAAACATGCTGTGTTTGTGTTCATAAGGTTGAGTTGGAGGCTTTCTGTCAGCTTACCATTGCATCTTGTTCAAATTCCCTGAATAGGACATTCTTGAATTGAAATCTTACCTGTGCTTCTTTTTTTTTTAGTATTTGTCTTATTCTTTTCACAAAAATATTTTTATGTTAAGATTTCCTCACTTTTTATGACCATTGTAAAAAGTGTAAAAAATGACAAACTAATTAAAAGTTTACTCTCTCTGTCTTACAAAATTTGAAATTAATCTGCTCAATACAAAATATATACATACTTATTCTAAATAGATTGGCTCACACAATCTAATCTTTAGCTCTCTTTTTACTGCAATTCTGCTTTCTGGTTCCCTGTTCTAGCTTAATTTGTCAGTCAATGCACAAAAGACACAACAGCTTATTTTCATGTGTTCTGTGCCTTTCATCTGTGTCAGGGTGACTTTTCAAGTAAGGTTCTTTTCAATGTGCAAATGCATAATGCATGAACTTGTAAAAATTTTGTGGTTATTTTTTCCTGTAGAATGTCATAGTCAGTGAGGGCTGTATATATGAAGTACTGTGGATGCAGAGTTCAGTTTCTGAATCCTGTATACTTTTTTCTTCAGTGTTCCACCACATATAGAGGCTATTCTGGTGTGATATCCATATTGTTTTTTTTCTCTCTTTTCAGTCGGAAGATTGTGACTTCAATGCTGAGATCCACGGCAACTGGACAATGGAAAATGCCAAGTCACGACTACATCAGTTCCTACAGATGAACAAGATCAAGACTGATTACAAATACCATGTCATGGGACCAGATCATAATAGGTTGATTGTTTCAGAAGTGCATTTAACACAACACAATTAAATTTTTAACATTTTTTTTTTTGGTTGTTTCCTTTGAGATACTCAGTTTTGTGTTATTTTAACATGGGAACGTGTGAGGAATTGTTCTTTAGTTCTGCTTTGATTTTTTTTTTTTTTTTAGCGCATCTTTTTTTTAGCACATCTGTGACTCTTCAGTATATGTACTCTAGAACAAAAGCAATGAATTTCAGGAAATCTGCTGATTTTGTCAGAAGAAAATGGAAAAGAGTCTGTTAGTAGATAATATGGACAATTTTTTCGATTTGTGATGTTGATAGGGAAGCAAAGGCGGTGATGGTATACCTGTCTCAGGCAAAATGAGAAATCCTAGTTTTCATGTTTCAGTGCACTCGATATATCCAAATTTGTTCCTGTATATGTGAGAGACCATCCCAGTGCATCCAAAATAGCATTATGTGACATCTTTCTGATCATCAGTGCGATTGGAAAAGTGTCAGAAATTCACCAAGAAAAAAGAGTTTGGATACTTGTCATGGACTTGTCAGTGCAAAACATACAAAGCTGTGCATGTTATTGTTGTTATAAATTTTTTATCATAAGAGTTTTCAAGGTCATAAATAAGGTTATTGTCAAAGAACATTTTATGTTGTAGAAATACATGACTCTTTCAATTCCATTTGTCTTGTGCCCAGATCAAATGAGTTGGAAGTCTTTCTGGGTTATCTTGAGCTATGGCCATCTTTAACTATTTTCTGACTTATATACTCAAATTTTTTTTTTTATTTCACAAAACTAAAATTTAACCTTTTTTAAGTAGAAAAAAAAACAACAAAAAACAAAATTGATATCTAAGTCAGAAATTAGTTATAAATAGCTGTAGCTTGAGACTTACCCAGCGCGACCTCCGACTCATTTGCCCTGGGCACAAGACCAATGGAATTGAAAGAGTCAATAGTTAAAAGAGAAAAGGAAATCTGAAATAGTTGATATCATGTTCACAATATGACTTTGTCTGTGATAGGATTGTGCTGTATGTTAAAGATCATTATGAAAAGCAAAAATTCCATGCAAAGTTGTAGCCCTGAGTAATTGAGAGTGGAAAGGACCAGATCTTCTTGCGTACCCATCATCGCTTGTTCATTGTTTCATAGAGGAAATGGGCTTGATATGTATGGCTTCTTGACCATGAAAAGAACTTGGTACAGTGAAGTGAGAATTGACCATTCTTGAAGTTAATAACTGTATACTTTGTTTGACACATATACTTAAAAAAAAAAAACAAACTATGCTCATCTTTACAGATGAAAGTTCTTGTTTGTTTATATGATGCTAACAAGACAAGAGCATAGAAGTGCCAGCCATATTACAACATTCAAGAAACTGGCTTGGCATAACTTCAGGGGTATTTGAGACGGAAAAGTGTAGAGAATAATTTTGCAGCGGATTTAATGCAGATCTTTTATGTAGATGAGGAAGCCCACCCTCTATCTAGCGTTCTTATTTTGTTTTGCATATGGCAGCAATGTCTGGTCTTCCTATTGTTGGTTTCCACTCTCAAGTCTTCAGGGCTTAGCTCCTGTCTGATTGGAGCTGCTGGAATCAGATTTTGACTGGATGCTTGGGATGGTCTCCCAGCTTAGATAACTGACTGGCTGTTTGCATTTGTGTTGTTAATACACAAACCAGTACCAGTACTCTCGATGTGTGGAAGGTAAGAATGGTGTGGCCTGATTGTCATCTTTCAATCATGTTCATTTTTTTTTTTTCCCTAAATTTTATGTGTTATCTCTCATCAAATTATTTTGGTATATATATGAAGTTTATGGCCTATAATGCTAGAATGGGCCGCTTCTGCTACAGCTATGAAATGTTATTATTTCCATTGGATCTGTAATATCCATTCTCCTGCATTTTTGCATAGAAAAAAGGCATTCCTTGGTTGTCTGTTCAGTTTATGTTGTTTTTTTTTTTTTCATTTCATCAAAAGAAACATTTGAAAGGTTTCAGGATAAAACGTGACAAACACCATTTTTGAACATTTTGAGTTGTACCCCTCAATACTGGGAAGGGTGATAAAGGCCATATGATAAGGACTTTCCGTTTCACCAAAGGCGACTTATCCTTCCCGAAAGCGTTCAGAAAATTCTAGTATTTAATGATAAATGACTAACCACTGGAAACACATTGTCATTTTTCTCTAAACAACGATTTTGAATAGGTCTCATTTTGCCCTGAAACTCTTCATTTACTTTTGCAAGCAGTTTTGTTGATTTATTGTGTCACACAGAGAAACCTTATTGCAGATAGGTCAGATTATTTTAGTTGTCAGCTGCTTTGGCCAGGCAGTTTAATGTGTCAGTCTTACAGGTGACACTGTACATGGTATAAGGTGACCATATTTGCAACCAACATTGACAGTTATGCCAGAGCCAGATGATGACTTATATTTTCTGTAATTATTCCATCAGGAGTTTCGCTGCTGAAATGAGCTTCTATGTCAAACAGATTGGACACAGTAAGTTGTACTGAAATCAGAAATAGATATAAGGAGTTTTGTAATGGCTGAGTGATATGACCAGTTGTGGATACGCTGGACAATTTATGATAATCATATTTCAACATCTGAAGTACAGCGAGGTACCATTGCATTCAGTGACAACTTACTCCATATTATAGTGGTCTTTGCCAAATGAACACAAATTACTAGGGTCTACCTATAGAACAGAGTGTCAGTCTGCGATGATATATGAGTTGGTTTAAAAAAAAAAACTTGATTCACATTTTAAACCTCTGATTGAGCACTATCCAGGTTACAGTTAGCATTAGGTTGAAAAGGCTCAGTCATTCTAAGCTTGGCACTGATTACATGGCTATCACTTAACTCATATGTTCAGCCTGTTCACTATAATGTTCACATATATTCACTCTGTTCACCTCTAAATCATCTCCAGATGTTCATGCCAGAGAGACTGGGTCCAACAAACAAGTGGCCTCCAAATCATGTGCTCTATCATTGGTGAGACAGCTGTACCATATGAAAGTTATTGAAGCTTATACAGGACTTAAAAAGAAGAAAGCTGCAGACAGGGTGAGTATAATTTGTTGTATCCACCCAGTAACCCCCACTAGGAAATGGCATCATTCTCTCAAAGTGTAGATTTTAGTCACTGATGTAGTTTAGTCACTGATCCATGCAGATTTAAAAAAAAATAATAATAATTAATTTGTAAGCAAAAACTTTCAGTTTCTTTACACACAGCTTGAGAGACCACCATTTCTTGTAGTAATAGTGTTGTGCTTGTATCATTTCTGCTATGGGTTTATATAGACCATAAGTAGTGAGGATTTTTTTTTTTTTTTGGCCTTCAGCTCTTGCAAGCCAGTCTAGTGTGGATTCTTGATTTCTTCCCCCCCCAATCTTGTTCAGTGTGCTTGTTATATCACTGGCCCAGTTCTTCTTTTGCAACACCTGTCCTTATGCTGTCCTGAAAAGCAACATCTTTGAGAAATCATCCATTCTTGTGCCATAGTGATTCATCTTTTCTTTGAAGTGGGTTCAGTCTTTTGTGATCTTGTACTGTATTTAATTCCTCCAATGCCGGAAATCCTAAAAATCCATTCTGTTGCTTCTTTTATAATGACGTGAATGAGCCTTTGAAAAACCAAATCTCCATACTGGTTTAACAAAAATTAAATGTGTGTTTCACATATAGCAGAATATAGGTAGATCAATTTATTATTAGAATTTGAATCAAAAGAATGCTGGCTGTCAGAAGTTTTACTGTTATAAAGTGACCAGTCCTGCTGTTGACTATTTGCTTTCAGTTACCCTCCTATGAGGTGGCCATCAGTGAGGATATAGAGGCAAAGATAGAACAGTGTCTCAGACAGTGGGAAGTGGAGCCCATCACTAACTTTGAGGTGAGTATATAACTAAGCTGTTTGCTGACAGTGGGTTAATGTTCACAAAGTTTAAGAGCCTTCACTAACTGACACTTATGGACTGAGAAACTGTCTTTTGTACTTGATTTGATACATTTGATTGTTGTTTGTCTCATTGTTCTTTAAGATATTGATCAGTTTAGTATCTCTTAACAAATGATATCATTTTTTGCTTGGGGAGATCTAAAACATTGTTGCTACTGTTTGCATGTTCATGACATTTATCATCCAGTCCATTTACAACACTTGTCGTTGTTTTCGTAGGAGTTAATTTTAGACATGAATATCTCAATATAGAAGAGTCAAAGCTTAATTTTTATTTATTTTTTTTTTCATCGCGTTAAAAGTACACTCGTTTTCCTTTTCATTGACACTAGTGACTATGTAAATGAATAATTTGGCATCAGACTTCTTTTCACCCACATGCACAAGAAGATTCTCACAGTTGTAGAATTGAGAAATGTTGTAAGGTTATATTGTCACATAAATTATTGCATAAAAAGCCTGTTGCTGACACCAAGTATATTTTACCCACACCAGATGAACTATGCAGACCAACCAGCGCAGGCAGGGGAAGAGGGAGATGACAGCAATTCAGGCCCTCCGTCTGTCTCACTGATCAACCATCCAACACTGGAAGAATTTGACCCAGCTCCACCAAAGAGAACCCCTGGAGTTGTGTCCTGGGCCCCACCCCTGCCAAACTGGAATCCATGGACCAACTGTAACATTGACGAGGGGCCATTGGCTACTGTAAGCTGGGGCACATCCTAATTTGAGTTATCCTCTAAATTAGACATTGTCTAGAAACATTATTTTCTAAATGTGCACAAAGACAGTTCTCTCTGTTCAACTGCCTGTAGTGGTGAGATGTTTTAATGTACATTCGAGTCCGCTTAAATCGAGTTTGCCAGGACCATCCTCATGGGTTTGATTTATGAGTGTTCGTCTTCTAGTTTTTTTGACAAAGAAAACAACTCTCAAATGACCTATGGGGCAAAAAAGATGAGGAAGCTGCCTCTCTCTCCACATGTTCCCAGTTTTTTAATATCGTCGAGTGTATTTGGTGAAATGCCATACTTTTCAGCTATGGCCTTCTTAAACATCACACCTCTGTCTATTTCCTGCAGCATTTTCATTTTCGACTCATGGAAAGAGCCATCTTCTTTCTCTTCAATGGGTTAGAGGAAGCCATCACGTAGATCTCGTCTATAAAATAAAGTTATCATGTTGAATTTTCTCCGATTATCCTCCACCTAAGTGCACTCCTGAATGTATGTTGTTGGTAAAGGAAATTTGATGGGACAAGGGGTTTTACTGTCTGCATTCTCTGTATATCTCACCATATCTTGCCTGAAATGTGAGATTGGCATGTGGTAGCATATTATCAGAGGAAAATGGATAGACAATCTGATACTATATGAGGACATGGGAAAACAATCTGATACTGTTATTTCCCATTATTTATAATCAGTTTGGTGAAATAAAGGCAGTCTTTTGTTTTGTTTTGTTGTTTATTTTTTTGTCTTTCTTTTGTTGTTGTTGTTGTTGTTTTTTTTTTCTGTTGTTGCTTCTTGCTAATTCTGGATCGGGATCTCAATCCTACGAAGTAGAAATGTTTTTTTAAATCCCCTGTAACTAAGATGCAAATTCAATTGCAATTATACTGAAAGTTTTGTTGATAACTAGGTATAGCTCTTCCAGAGATATTTAGATGAAGTTACACCATATGACTGTACATACTGTCATGAACTAAGCATATGTAAAACTGGCAAACACATAAATACCTCTGACAGAGCTTTGCTTTAACACCTGGGCTTAATATTCTGTTATATATCATAGATTTCTTGCTAAGGAAACAAAGATTTCTGGAGATTTTTTATTCTATGTTCAAAGTGTCTCAGAGCCTAAATGTCAGCAAATACAAGTCACGGTTTTCTTAGACATATCTGATTGATTTAATAATGCTTAGATTAATTGTGGTCAGGAAGTGGAAAATTGAAACATTACCATTTTTTACCATTTTCTCACCCCTCTTTAATTTACTCATTCCATCTCTTTCTGCATAGACCACACTGGAGCAGATCAGCACTGATCTACGTAATAGTCTACAGGCACAATATGAAGAAGATCCCAATCTGACAACAGTGAGTATCTCAAGGTTGGATTTATAACCGAATCTGATGATTTGTCAATGAAAGTTTCATTTCAGTTAGAGAAAAATCCTGAGAAGATGTGCCTCAAAAAATGTGGGACTTTTGTTTTAGCTTTTTTTTTTTTTATTTTTGTTTTGTTTTGTTTTCTTTTATAGAGAAGCCATTACCATTTATATGATTTGACTGTCAGAGGTTTTCACAATGTGTCTTTTTTTAAGCATGACTTTGAATTACAATTTATCCGCTGGCACATAACAAATTCATTTTGCACCCAAGTTCTTGTCACAGTTGTATGTTTTTTTCTTTTTGCACACTGTATTTTTTTCTTTATGTCAGGCTTTCTGCTCACTGATAGGTTTTGCAGGATGATGAAGGAAATAGCAAAATTTGAGAAGGGATCATGCCTTTAAGTAGTGATATGAAGAAAATAAAACAAATTAAGGAGAGCACCAATTTCGGTTAGAGGAGATATTTTTAAATTCAGAAATCGATGATCAGCTCATTATGATTCACCAGCCTTTCCGTTCCTGTCCTTCAGTGCCCCCCCACCCCCCTCTGTATATTAAATTCTGTATATTAAATAGTAACAAGATTATAATTATTATCTATTCTACTTCGGACTGCTCAGCTGAAGTGAAATTGTATTGCGCCCCTTCTGAAAAATGTACTCATCTATGATATTATAATGATTTTGATCTTAGAAACTGTTTGATATGAGTATCTATGTTGGTTCCAGATGCTGGAGAAACGAGCAGCTCTGCCTGTGCACAACTCGTGTGAGTACATCCTACAGCAGATCAACCAGAACTCTGTGACATTGATCAGAGGAGAGACCGGCTGTGGTAAAACCACTCAGGTAATCACATACAATTGTCAAGATCTAAATAATTAAAATCTCTACCATTTACTCTGTTTCTTTTTGGTTGTTTCACCATTGCACTTGTTCAGCAAAGGAAAATGTAGCACAGTGTAAAAATTATGAGATTTTGAATCACCTGTTTCATGTTATTTTGTTGGTGGCCCAGGGTTTGGGCCATAAGACTCAGGATCTGAAGTTCCAGGTTCGAATCCTGACAGGTCACGACATTTTGTCCTTGGCAAATGCAATTTATACACATTTCCAGACTCCACCCAGGTTTGAATGGGTACCAGACAATAGACAGTGAATGATATCGTTAGATTGCTAAGGATTTGAGCACCTAACAGGCAGCCACCTTGTATGCTTCCCAAGAAGCTGAGAACGTTTATGAGTGTCTTCTTTAGATGTTTCGGGGGTAAAAATAGATTTTAAAGCACTTAAAGCCTGTACTTAAGGGAAAAGCGCTATATAACTACTCTCTATTATTATTATTATTATTATTATTATTATTTCAACCTTGTAGAATGCAGTAAATGCTGCACTAACCCTGCCATCATCGCCTTTTTCACCCTGTATCAGGGTATAGGCCTCGAACAACAGACTTCCACTTTATCCTATCCTGGGCACTTCTCACTGCAACTTTCCACTGTAGCCCTCCTCTCTTCAAATCATTCTCCATGAGTCTTCTCCAGGTTATTCGTGGTTTACCCCTATTTCTCTGACCCCATTTATTCCACTGAAATGCATGCCTAGTAGTGCTGTTGCATGGCCTCCTGAGAGTGTGTCCTTTCCACCTCCTTCTTTGTTGATCTGTCTCTCTGTCTACTGGTTTCTGTCCTGTCCTTTCCCAGAGAACTACACTCCAAATCTAGCCATCTGATGCTCAGAACCTTCGGCTTCCTGAAGCAGCCATTTATAAAACTTTGTAACTTGTTGGTCCAAGTCTGAGTTAAGCTCTAAGTTTCACTTCCATACAAAAGGACTGACTTAACATTGGAAGTGAATAACTTAACTTTTGTTCTTGTAGGGATGGCACGATCCTTCCCAGTTATTGAGATTGGTAAATAGTGTCCTTGCCTTTCCTATCCTTGCCTTAATGTCTATGGCTGTTCGTCCTTTGTTATCCACTACACTGTTTACTAATCCTGTGCCACTGAGGTATTAAACACCACCACATATAAGCAGACATTATGTCACTTTGAAATATTGCTGTTGTTTGTCTTGACATTTTACTTGTATGTTATGGCAGTGAAAATGCTGCCATGATTTATTCTTTTTTTTTTTTTTTTCACCTGACTCGAAGCACTTTCCATGTTTATCAGGTAATTTTTTGCGTTGCTTGTAATACAAGTCTCTTACCTGCAATCCTCATTTGTAGGTACCTCAGTTTATTCTGGATCAGATGATCAATGCAGGCTATGGAGCACAGTGTGGGATCATCATCACCCAGGTATGGAAGAACTGCCTAAGGTAGTAGTCTGTTTGTATTTGGCTCTGGTCTGAATTCTGCTTGTGAAAATTTTCAATACTCAGATTTGCTTTAAAGTCTTAATTTCTGGTTGTGAGAAGAAATCTCAATCAAACTTCTAGTTTTGTAACTGGAATAAAATTCTTAGTGTATCATTGGTAGTAATGGAATAAATTTGTTCTCTCATTCATGTTGTGGGGTTGACTTTTTTTTCCTATCATTATGACACTATAGACAGTATCATCACAGTTACAAGAAAATATTGCGTACATCAAGAAACATTTTTTAATCATATCTATATGAGACATAAAAAAAGATAATTTTATTATGTATATCTCACCTATTTTAATCAAGAGGGACTGTGTTGTGGCCTTGTAAATGTTTCTCTCTCTTTTTTTTTGACGTGTTCTTTGACTTACTTTTTACTATCCCTGCCAGCCACGACGTATCAGTGCTGTTTCCATTGCTGAACGCGTAGCAAATGAGAGGTCAGAGATGCTGGGAACATCTGTGGGCTACAGTGTCAGATTTGAATCGATCATGCCACGACCATATGGCAGTATTCTCTACTGTACTGTTGGTGAGTCAAATATGTTATTCATCTGTGGATATTTTTCAGTTTTCTGAATCATTTGCTTGTTTTTTTTTTTTTTGGCATACACATTAGTTTTTAGACAACTATCCAGTTTAATTATAAGTTTTATGAAATGCCATCATCAAAGTGAAATTTGAGCTTATTTTCTTAAATGAGATTTGTCATTTTATTAATGTGCACCCCTGTTAGCCAGGACTACCTTTTGTACTCATACTAACTTGGTGGATTCTGTTGAAAAGACGAATGTAATGTATTATGTTGACAATGCACAGGTACTTTACTGAGACGCCTGGAGGGTGGCCTGAGGGGAATATCCCATGTCATTGTGGATGAGATTCACGAGAGGGACATAAATGTGAGTGTCATAAGGTTTGCAGGTCCTTTTCGTCAAGAACTTTTTCTCCCCTTCTTATATTAATTTCATTTTTTTTAAATGAATACAATGGCATATTTGTATTGCATAGCCACAGAAAGATCTATTTATGAATATAATGTCTCAGCTATATCATTTTCATAGAAAAAAATCTCTAGCAATCAGTCACTCAAACATACCTCAACATGAAAGCTCAAAATGGATGTTGTGTGAATCAAGAGATGTTGAGGATGGATGTTCCCACATTAAAATTAAGATGATAGGTATGAGAGCTTTCACTGGCATGACTTTTTCTGAGATTGACTGAAAGGTAATTTCTGGAATAAGTTTTTACACAGTTTGTATGGTATAACTGAAACATTGACATGTTTTTTTGTTTCTTTTGCCATTTGCCATAAATTAGGTAGCGTGTTAGCTTAGTGATTTGTGCTTCGGCCTTTGGAAGCAGAGCTCGGTAGTTTGAGTCGCAACGGTTGCATGTTGTATCCTTGGGAAAGGTACTTAACACACAATTTTCCTCAGCCGGCCCATCTATACCTGATATATATCAGGGGAAGTACAGTGGCGCTGCATTGCAGCGACGTGGTCTGAAATGGCCAAGCCAATTTCCCCTCTTGGGGGTGAAGGGATGGTACTTTTACTTTTAAATTGATGGAGTTCACTCAGTGTCATATCTTCCTTTCGTTCTGAACTCAGACGGACTTTCTACTGGTTCTTCTGCGTGACATGGTGAAAACCTACAGAGATTTACGAGTCATTCTGATGTCAGCCACTGTGGATACAACACTTTTCACAGAATATTTTGGAGAAGTCTCGATAGTGGAGGTCTACGGTAGAACTTTTCCAGTGCAAGGTAGGGGGAACTTGACTCTACAACTTTTTTTTCAGAATATTGTAGGAAAGAACAAATAGTAGATGTCTTTTGTAGGAGTTACACAAGGTGCCGTGGAATAGAGTTTACCACTATTTCAGGAAATTTCATTGACCCATGACCTTAGCCTTGCCTGAGCCATAAGTTTGCCTCATTTTTGACTTGACCCTGTTACTGTGGGTAGAAAATTTATGTCTGAAATTCTCACTGTGAGTGACAGACTCATGGCCTGTTGAATCTAGATGACTTCCAAATGATAGCATAGTAGTAAGCAGCGTTAATTATATAATCGTGTAGGAAAATGCCTGATGTATTTTTGCATTGGGCTTTTCCCAAAATCTTGGGTTTTCTATTATTCCACTTTTAAGGAGGACTCAACAGGTTATCTCTCAGTCTTGTGTTTGTTGTTTTTCCAACGTGTTACAGAGTATTACCTTGAGGATGTGATTGAGATGTTGAACTTTGTGACACCCCCAAATGATCGCAAGAAGAAAGGAAGAGATGATGATGAGGAGGGCGGTGATGGAGATGATGAGGTAAGTTATTTATACATTTTTTCATGTTAACTGATATTCTCATTTTTATTGCATCTCTGCGCACAACATACGTAAGAGCAGTTTTCATTGATTAAGATAACTCAAGCAATGTGGTGAAAAAGACATGGACATGGATTCATTGTTAGAGCTATGTGAGAAATCTTGGTGACAAGTTTTTTCAGAGATGTCTTTTCATGACATTCATATTGCTTTTAAGTTGTTAAGTCTTATCTCTATAATAAGAGTGATCAGGGGGTGTGGCACTTATCTAATAGTGCAATAAAGTCAGAATCGGCAGGCATTTAAAATTTTAAAAAATTACACACGTGGGCAACTGATACCCAACTATGTTATAGGCTATTCTTTATTTTGATTGAATTTACACAGTTGTTTTCATTTATTTTTTTTAATGCCGAACTATCATTCATTTTGTCCTCCATGTATGTGTGTATGTAAATAGTACTCAATTGACTGTAATTTGTGTTCACTCACAATTCGCAAGCAGGCCACCAAGGTGTTTACATCACTCTCGCCACTCAGCATTCATCTACACTGCTTTCAAGTGTTTGTGCCATCACTGTGTTAAGAATTTGTGTGTGCCATCACTGAGTTAAGTATTTGTGTGTACGACTGTGTTATTGTAGTGTAGCTGTAGAAATTCTTCGTAGCTTTATAATTGTGGTGTTGATTATATGATTCAGATTCTCTTAGCCGGTAGAATCTAGATTCTAGATATAGGCAGTGCAAAGATCAGAGATAGATAAGCCTTATATTGGACAATGGTCAATGTCAGTTTATCATTTTTATCTATATCCCCCGTTCGTAGAACGGGAGATCTTGCTAGTAATCTATAACGCTACCACTCTAGGATCTCTGTCCTGCACATATAAAATGAAACCTTGTAAGATTATATTGTAGACCCCTATAGTATATTGGTTAAATGAAGTAAATTTATCGAGAAAACCTAAAACAACAGAAATCGATAGATAACGGCGGCAAGCCAAACCACTTCCTAATACTGATAAGAAACGTCGCATCCCTCGATAATAGAAACATCCTATAAATATTTGCAATGCCAACGGCGAGCAGAAACCTTGAAAAATGAGGAAGTTGATGCGCTAACCTTCGACAATAAATGCAGCAATCATAATCAAATAATCACGTCTTGGACAGCGATACAAACGCCATATAAATCAATAATAATAACGTCGTGAGTTCTCTGCACAAACAGATCTAGATCTAGAACTACAACTGTGGAAAGTGATGGAATGCAAGCTCTAACTTTCACCGATAAATGCAACAATTATATTCAAATAATCAGTCTTGAACAGTAATACAAATGTCATATCAATCAATTATAGGGATGTCCTAAAATCTTTGCACACACAGAGGAGAAGAGAACAACCTTGGAAAATGCTGATGAAGATTACCACAGTTCGAAAAGCTGGCTGCTCGCTCTAGCGGTAGCCAAAACACAGCACGGGTTGTCACGAGAGAAAATGAAGTTATCAGGATGGGGTGACCCGAGGTTGTTGCTGAGGTGATGGTAATGGTGGTGGTGGTGGCGGTAGTGGTGGTGTGGTGGTGGTGGTGGCGAGCGTCGGAATCGCTTGGCTAAACGCAAGGCTGCTGGTAGAGCGAGCAACAGCCGATTGTTAGTGTGTTTTTGGAGGGGAGAGGGGTGGGGGGTCATCGGATAGCCCGCGAGCGAGAGGGAAAGAGAGAGTGAGAGAGAAGGACAGAGAGAGTGAGAGAGGAAGAGAGACGAGTGGGGAGGGGGATAAAGAGAGAGAGAGAGAGAGAAAGGAAGAGAGACAGAGAGAGGGGAAAATGCCTGCGTTCTGTTACATTTCAAAAGCTCGTAACCTGAGCATTATAACCAGCCTCTCTCATATCGCGCATGCATGCGTGCTGGTGGTAAAAGCCTGGGGCTGCAGGAAGGAAAATCAGAGAAAGGGGAGGAGGTGGGCCAGAATCTAAAGGGGCACAGGGAGGGGGGAGGGAGGAACGGGACACCAGCCATAGAGTCTAGTCCAGCACAAGTAAAGGGTTTTCCAACCTTTTGACCTCGACTCAAACCAAGGCGTAAGAACACAGACCCGTAAATTTCTACTTATTATTTACTAGCTGAGTACCCCACGGCCTCCGTGGGAGAGTTTTTAGGATAAATAGTCCTGCAACTTCCAATTTTTGATATTTTGGTTCATTAAACTGAATATTACTCAAAGAAAGCGAGTTTTGGACGCGTCATGTGTCCCGCACGGAAGAGGTGGCGGACAAAATGAATGATAGTTCGGCATTAAAAAAATAAATTAAAACAACTCTGTAAATTCAATGAAAATAAAGAGTAGCCTATAACACAGTTGGGTATCAGTTGCCCACGTGTGTAATTTTTTAAAAATTTTAATTGCCTGCCGATTCCGACTTTTTTGGACTATAAGATAAGTGCCACGCCCCCTGATCGCTCTTATTATATAGATTACATCAACATATATTTGAGAGTGTTACAGATGGTCAGGACCCTTAAACGTTGTTTACATCATCATTTTCAACACTTTTACATTAATATTTTCCCTCACAGGTTTTTAAAGGAAACACATTTTGTAATTTCTTGCGAAAAGTTGAATATAATGGGGTAAGCAACGGCCAAAAGATTACGATCCTCTATCACAATCTCATGTCATTTTCTCAACCGATAATTTGTCTGATCCCTCCAAGACAGAACACATCATCACAACAAAATGAATTAGAAGTATAACATCAGATGAACTAGCATTCTTATCTGTCGGTTTATCATACAATCTCTGTATGTTTTCTACAGAATCCTTTTCATGGCTCTTTGACTGTTTCTTATTTAACTTTTAAAACTTTTATTGTTTGGAGTAGTAAAATTTTCTGTAAGACTCGATAGTTTTCACTAATAGACTGTATGCATTTTGCTCCCCTTCTAGTGAACGATTTTTAGTATGAGAAGAATAGAAACCATTTATAAAATCACAGAGATAGAATACATAGGGAAAGTTGATGTCTGTGACTCTTATTACGTCTAAAATGATCAGTTAAGTAATCCGACCGTTCCAAGTGAAACTAAATGAATGCACGAACAATGAAATTACGACCAAAAAATTTACACAAGATCTGTTCAGTTAGCAAAGCTACTTTTTGAATAATAAGAATAAAAAAGCAACAACAAAAAGAAGAAAAAGGAAGAGGAGGGAAGTGAGAAAAAAAAAAAAAAAAAGGGCAAGAAGAAGAGCAAGAACAAAATGAGAGAGTGAAAAAGGAGAGGAAGAAATAGGCAGAAAAATAAATAAACGAACAATGAAGCTACCCAAACATTCTCATACATTAATCAGCTCAATCATCAACAGCAAAGTTTTAAACAATTGGTCTAAGCGATGGAACATAAAATAGAAAGTAGGAAGAGAAGGAAAGTGAGAAAAAAAGGGAGAAGAACTACAACAACGAGAAAAATAAGAAGAAATGGAAGAAAATGAGAAAGAGAAGAAGAAAAGGAAGACGAATAAAAATAGGAAGAAAAACTAGAGGAAAACGGAGAAAGTATATTAATAAATTAAAATTAAAGAAGAAGAAGAAGAAGAAGAAGAAGAAGAAGAAGAAGAAGAAGAAGAAGAAGAAGAAATTAGAACGCCAAAGAAGCCCAAACTGAGGAGCAGTTATAGATAAAAATCAACTTATACATGGGGAGGTCGATAGATGAACAGAAGAAGAAGAGTACATAGAGTTGATAAAATACTCAGTGGTCCAGTGGTCCCCAACTTTTTTGTCGCCGCGGACCATTCAAGGTTTGACAATTTTACCGCGACGGGGGGTGGGGGGGGGGGCGGGGTAATTAGTGCTGTGGGTACGTACGTATGTGTATCTGTACGTGTGTTAAAACCTCTTTT
>JBCAUA010017933.1:0-12839 GCA_038406235.1 Peronia verruculata | reverse complement strand
TTTTCTTTTTGTGTGTGTTTGCATATTTTGCTTTACTTTCTCCATTTGTGTGTGTGTGTGTGTGTGTGTTTGCTCTCTCTCTCTCTCTCTCTCTCTCTCTCTCTCTCTCTCTCTCTCTCTCTCTCTCTCTCTCTCTTTCTGTATTTTCTCTTTTTTTTTTTTCACACTCTTCTTTCCCCCTCCCTCCTTCCCTCTCTCTCTCTCTCTCTTTCTTTCTCTCTCTTTCTCTCTCTATCTCCTCCCTTATCACATCATTGAACTGCTACTGTTTCGTAGAAAGTTGATTTCTTCTCAGTACTGATCCAAAGAAAACAACAGTAGGATAGGAGTAGTTTGCATTGGACTGATTATGACATAGAACCAGCAGGTTTCGTTTTGGGAGCCCACTCTCCACAGTCCCCAGCTTGACGTATGAGTGATATGGCTACTTATGGCGTCTCCTGGTGGACAAACGCAATTCAACCGTGTTGTAAATCGTGTTGTAAGATGAACCAGGACGTAAAACGCCTGATGGAGGCTCATATATGTCAGTGCTGTGGACAGGCCATCGCTCTTCCCTGTCCTCAAACCCTCTGTGATGCGACAGACGGACGAATGTGCCAAATGCAATTTGTGCGGGATTGCAATCTTTGATCCTCCAAGCTGTAAACACCTCCAGTGAGTGATAATATATTATTATGTACTTTTAAGCTTGTAAACGTATTCAACCGTGTCAGGCGCAATATAATCCTCTTCGTGCGGATGCACCTTTTAATCCCAGCACAAACAATGATAAAGATTTAACACAAACACGAGGAATGTCCGAGGGAGACGATAGTCATGCCAATATTTTCATACTGAAATTCCTTCAGACTGAAGAAGTGATAATTTGAGCCTGGATGGCTGTTAATTACAAAAAAAAAAAAGGTGGGGACGAGCATTTTGTTACTGTAATGCATATTCATACACGTGCCAGGTTTGATAAGCAAAAGCTTTGAGGAGAAGGTCTCCTCGACCTGCCGCCAGACTTAAGCCAGAGCTACGACCACTTACATGCAGTTAAACGTGTACTACTTACGAACCGATCGATTTGTTCAGCCTAATTTCAAGTCCTTTTTATACTCCAGCATCACCTCCTAGGCCCAATATTTAGATGTCCATATATACATATTTACGTATTGTATATGCATCTGTAACGTACCATGAAACATAGCACGTTTTGTCCTGGGTGCCCAGGCTCATAGACAAGGAAGTTAAGATCACCTAGCTTATTTATGTAAAGCAGAAATCACATTTCGAGCAGAATCACAGAACATCGACTTAGCTTTTTTTTTTGTTTTTTGTTTTGTTTTTGAGCAGAGTCGTGCATATCGCTGTTGGGTTTTGTTTGTTTGTTTTTGTTTTTTAAGTTTTCCCCAGAAAAGTGAGAATGGCGATTTCGTCCTTTCGTGGTAACACAACGGCTTTCTTACGTCCGCATAGCGGTGGTCGTTAATGGGACTTTCCCGCTAGGGATTTCTCCGAAACGGTGTTTTCCGTTTGACTAGCAGAGGGCAGGGGTCCTTCCCTCTCATCATTGCCTGCTTCCGTGACATTCCGCTTTGTCATCGTGTGGCTGTAAGCCTATAAGTAAGAGTGGGAACCCGGAGCTTGGTTCATTCTGTTGTACTGGATTCTGACGCTTGTCATTAGTGGAAACATACATAGGAATTTGTAAATATCACAGGTTTGTGTTTTTATGGCATATTCATCATCATATGATTAATCTATTGAGCTTATTATCTAGCAGCTTGAAAGACGTGTGTAACATCACTTATGTTTCAAATGATAAATTTACTTGAGTAAGAAATCGATTTCAAATACATCTTGAATCTCAGTGCGCTTAACCCCATACAGTAATAGTTACTTATGTTGTTGAAATAATGGTGAGTTGGGTACTTGCATGTCATTGTTGTTTGAATGAACACAATCATAAATCTGGTCACTTTCTGCCTTTCTCTGTACACCAGTAATACCACCCTGGAAATTAATTTTCAGATGAGAGATGTTCTATTGTCGTCTTTAGTATTGAGTTTCCGTTTCCCAGGTCTGCCAGTAGTTCATTTTCGGCTACGAAAAGACCTGGAAATCCCCGGTGCAGTGTTTGTACCCCCCGCTAGAAACAGAACACCCACTGATGTCTGTTACCGTTCTACCACGAGATCCGACAACAAACTTATCACCGGTCCCGTTTATTTTTGTGTGTTTATCTATGTCAGGGGTAGTGCACAGTTTGGAGTGTTTGTATTTCCGTACTAAGATTAGACGAGGATTTCCAGCGGTTTGCTTGGTGGGAACAAATCTTTAGACGTTCAGTTAAGTTAGGCGATACATTGTCGTTAAACTAAGACACTACTTCATGTCCAGTCTTCTGTCGTGCACATCAGTCGCATCAGTGTATTTTTCTCTTTCAGTTCCATGGGCTATATTTCATGTGATCATAAGGATTGTTTTATAGTAGCCTGGGCTCCACAATAGCTCTGTGTCCTAGAATTGTGTATACTTATTAAGTCTTGTAACAGAATACACCGTTTATCGATTCCGTTATGAAAGATCATTTGCCTGGCGAACCATGCCTAGGTGAATAGTGTGGAAAATGTGACCCTGCCACACACATAATTATGTTAGTTGCTTTCTAGGTGAGCCTTCTGCCCTTACAATACACCTGTTGCATCTGAATTCGTATGAAAGATTGACCCGGACATCAGTGGTGAATACATCCTGTTCTAGACACGGATCGAATAGCATTCGCAGGACCGGTGCTTTTGCTATGCTTTGGTGTTCCGGGAGAAGGCGGAGGAAGGAGTGTACATGTGTGTGCGTGTGTGTGTGTTGCTGGGAGGGGAATATGTGTGCATATACCAAGAAAAGGTACGGTGCGGACACCTCCGGTTTTGTATTGCCGCCTTATGTGTTTGCAATCGTGTTAGTTCCGGGATGAAGGTGAGTGATTAATGTACAAGTGGTACAGCTGCACTGACTGATTTACTGTACTGAACTGGAGTCACGTGTGGTTCACATAACAGTGTGCCCATTTCTGGTTACAGTTTTGAAAGTGGTACAGAATGATTAGGTTAAATGCCTTTCTCGCTATAAATCTGTCAATTTGTTTCAGATTTTATACTACGAAGTCAGTAACAGTTAGCTAGTAAGTAAGTCATTAGTCATAAATTAACGAAATGCGACCAAATGGTATGAGCTTTAAGGCAAACGAGGCACTAACGACGAATCTACAGCTGTACTCCTAGCTGGAATACCAAAGTCACGTGTATCTCGGATAACCGTTTACTCACTTTTGGACGGAGACGTATTAGAGCAAGAAATGTAGTTAAAATTAAATGCCTGTCTTGCGTTAATTCTGTCAATTATCGTCTTACGAAGACGGAATTAACGCGCCAGCTCCAAACACTAAGAAGACATAATCATGTATGAGGCAGCTAAATTGTAATCATCGTGATCATGTCTTTCATTAAGTTGTCCTGTATGAAAGTATAATTGCAGTCGGATTACTTTCATGCCATCAGTCGTTAGTGTCAAGTCGATCTCGGTCACTAGTGGATAAGCCAAAATATGTAACATTTGTAATATGTAACAGTTTGATCTCATCCAGTGTAATTGACGTTAGTCGGAGCACATAGTGGTCGATCACGTCAGTAGTAGAACCAGTTTGGGCAGGAGAACTGTTTCCGTCCTAGGAGTGTTTGAACGTGTAAGGTAATAGACTTTCCCTCTCCCTCTGACTTATAGATTTTGGGACATTAGTAGACGGCTCTTTTTCTTGTAAGAGGGACTTAGCACCACAACTTCATACTCGTAAAAATTGATGACAGACAGATAGACTGACTGACAGAGATAGATAGATCCCTATTTCTGACCACACATTCTGTCCATTCTTCAGCCGTCTCTTCCCCCCCCCCCCAACCCTCCCTCAATCCTTACAGTGTCCCCTTGGAAGTTCTTAACGCCCCTTTCTTCCCCTCCCCCTCCCAACAGGGGACTTTACTGCCTACTTTGGGAATCACTGACCTAGGTCATTTGTCAAGAACAGTGTCGTTTGTAACGTGTTGTCTCCTACTCCTTTCACTTCTTAGAAAGCAAAATTGTCTTGGTTTTAAGTGCATGTCCTATTTTGGGTGGGAAGAATTTTTATGGGTAGAAATTTGGAATTTAGAAAGTTTTATCATGCATTGCCGTCTCTACATACTCTTCATCTGATTTTCAACTGACAAGAGTTCTTTAACCTGCGACGTACACACGGAACCACCTCCAAAATATAGTTGTCCTTATCCGAGAAGGCTAGGTGTCAGGCTTCCCTATTAATGCAACCAGGGAACCGCTGGGTCACTGAGAAAAATGTAGGTTCTGATCTTCGAATTTTTCCCATCCCACGATGATAGGATCCGAAATCCAAACCCGCGGCGTCGACAGTGCGAGTTGTTTGCCAAGTAACGGATGCCTAACCATACCGCCATGGTCACCTCCGGCTGTTTGTACATGCACAGGTCGTGCTGTACTTCAATACATGTACTAACCTTTGTCTGGGATGTGGGGTATGACCCGACAGATCTACTAACTGGTGGGGCTAGACTGCCCTGGTTGTAATAACCAGATATTCCAGAAAGGGACTGGGTTGTATTGTGGTCACCTCCTAGCAAATCCAGCACTGCACCAACTATGCATGGGAATGATACAAAAGAGACTGTATAGACTGTAGTTTGTAACAAGACGTGAGTTTTCAAAGTGTTTAGATGGTGACAGCTGCTCGCCAATGCAAATGAGGGTGTCAGAAAAAGCCTTTTTCTTTTTTAAACATTTTGTTTATGCCTTCATTTTGCATCATATCACAGCGCGCGCGCGCACGCACGCACACACGCGCGCACGCACGCACACACACACACACACACACACACACACACACACCATTATTTTATGTTTCCTCAGTCACAGGTGGTTGAAATATATTTCGTTTGTATCCTATACCTGTAAGTTTCACATGTGCAGTGCACCGCGCATATTATTCTGTGAGCAAAAAATAGGAAAATATCAATCACACACACCCCCACCCCCCACCCCACCCACAAAAGTGCCATAATGCTATGTGTTATCAAAGGGACAAAAAACTTGTAGCCTTTTGTCATATCCTGAAATATCAAGCCTATATATTATATACCTAGCACACATAATCTATAATCTATACCCTCATTGTATCCTTTCTGACATTTTCATTATGTAGCAGCCTATTCATCTTGTCATTATAGTATAGTTGTTGTCTCCAAGCTTTACCAATTGTTGCACATCTGACAGTGTAAGTGAGAGACTCAGCATTCTGATACCACATCATTGTAAGATGTCAAAAGATCTTTTCAAATGCCAGATCTAAAACTGACACCTGTCATTAGTGTAATTGTTTGCCTCTATTCTTCTCCATAGCTGGTGGCTCATGTGTTGAAGTCTATTTCTGTTGAAAACAGAATGATATTATTCATAGCTAATCCTGGCTTTTCCCAATATAGGCATTCTTTATCAGTTTTTGACACCTTAGTTATGTGTACATGAATGTATCTAGCAATCTTGTGACAAGCAATTTTTGTAATTGTTATGTAAGAATTGAAAGATCTGTGAGACCAGGCATTGAGCGAAACTGAATGTTAGATGCTATTTGTACACATTGAGAAGAAAATAACTGCGCAAATGCCAAACGTTCATTCATGAGTGAAGGAAAGAGAGAAATGAAGACGAAAGACAGTAGATGGTAAGGCTCCTGCTTGATAAGGGCTTGAAAAGATACAAGTGTCAATTCAGTGGTTTTCAATTAATTACCTTGCAGGCATATCCTGACTACACATTTTTTTTTTTTTTTTCAAATGCTTAATGCTGCTTTTCTATTCTCTCTTTTAGAAAATGGCCGGAATTGGAGAACTGAAAATTACCCAGCCCGCCCCATTGTTTGAGGCTAACGCAGTGGTGGATGGAATCTTTGAGACAGTCAAATTGTCAGACCTCCGGGGCAAATATGTCGTCCTTTTCTTCTACCCACTAGACTTGTGAGTTTCATATTCTAATTAAGGATGGGATAACATAAACTTTATCCACAGAAAAGAAATTTTCTCCCCCAGCCAGATGACAAGACACAATAGCCTATACAATATGATATAATTGTCATTCACATGCCTAGAGACATAACTGTTATGAATAGAGTAGCATAACAAAGGCAAGACATGACTGTCACGATAGCATAATAAAGCAGACTCAAGACAAAAATGCACCGAGTGATAAGCTCGTTGTTGAAATGTTCATAGGATTTAAGTTACAGAAAAGATTTGCTATTTCTGATGCAAGATAGAAAATCTGTATGATATATTACTAAAATGGTCTCCTGTAATGAAGATGACGCAAATTATTAGTAGCCATTCTTGAACTTGAGTAAATAATGATTGTATTGATAATGCCAGGGAAAGATTGTATGCAGATTTCATAGTTTGATCCTATTGCATGTACACAACACTGTTAATTATTTAGCAGTGATTATCTTTCTCTCTCTCTCTCTCTTTCTCTCTCTCTCTCTCTCTCCTCTCTCTCTCTCTCTCTCTCTCTCTCCTCTCTCTCTCTCTCTCTCTCTCTGTATGTGTTTTTTGTTTTTTTTTAGCCCAGCCTGCATGCAGGTATTATTAATTAAGTGGCTCAGTCAGAAGATCTTTTTAGGCTAAAGTTTCATGGGATTCAGAGATCTTGGTTTAGCATAAAATTAAGTTTTTACCCCAAAACATACTACAGTAATTGACTGTTTTGTTTGTTGACTTTCAGTACATTTGTGTGTCCAACTGAGATCATTGCATTCAGTGACCGTGTGGAGGAGTTCAAGGCCATTGGGTGCGAAGTCCTGGCCTGCTCTACAGACAGTGTCTACTCACATTTAGCATGGTGAGCTTCTTCTTGGTTCTCTGAAATTTCGTCAGCCAAAAGCTGCTTTTTTTTTTTTTTAAACTCTATACATCCTCAATTTTGTGGTGTTGATGGCCTACTGGTTGGGTGATCCAACTCGGGATCAAATTAGTTCTGAGGTTTAAGCCCTCCACAGGTACATTTTGTTTTGAGGAAAGACAATTTACACACATTTCCTGTCGCAACCCATATTAAATGGATATCCCGATTATAGACAGTGATTGTTATTGTTAGATTAGAAAGGATTTGAACAAGTAACAGACAACCATCTTGTGTGCTTCCCAGGAAGCTGAGAATGTCATGCTGCACAAGTGTCTCCTTTGGATCTATTGGGATAATAATACATGTAGATTGCAAAGCGCTTCGAGCTTGCATTTAATTGTATGGGAAAAAAGGCTGTATAAATATTTTATTCACTGACAGCATTTGGCTATTTTATGGTTCAGAGTAAAAACTTAAAGTTTTTTATTTAAAATTTTTCATGTTATTGAAGTAATTTTTATAAACTGCACGAGTTAAATCTGTTAGTATATAACATGTATATATCTTTGATCCTATGTTTATGTGGTGAAATGACAGTAGTAGTCTGTCTTTTTGGTTTGAAGAGAGTATAACATAGTTATTGCAGGGGGTGGAATACCTTTGTTAAAATGCTGTATGAAACTGCATTGCATTGTGGCAGTCTAATCAAAACATAGCATGAAGCAAATATAGGTCATGGTGTGTTTGATAGAAAAAAACGTTATTGTACCCAAGTAGCGGACATGTATAATCAGTCACTCTCAGCAGTCTTACAGGAGTAAGTGAACTTCTTGAGTTCAATCCTTGCACACATTTTTGTCACAAATATGTCTGGTATGTGTGTCTTTGACATGTGCATTTGCTGTAATACTGTGTGTTAAAGCTACAAAAATATCTTACAGTTGGATTCTGGCCCTGTGACTCGATACATCAGTAGGTTGAATTTCTGACACTACCTGTTTGTTCCCCAGGGTGAACACACCACGCAAACAGGGAGGTCTGGGTCCTATGAAGATCCCACTTCTGGCAGACAAGACAGGAGAAATCTCAAAGAAATATGGCTGTCTGAAGGAAGATGAAGGAGTTGCATTTAGGTCAGTTTGTACAACATAGCTCGATGACATATCCAGCAAGTTTGTTCATGGTCATTTTTAACTTTTTGAAAAGTTTCTTTCTTGTGGAAAGGTAGAGATAAGTGAAAGTCTGTGTACACGTTGACCCAATAACAAACCATCAGCTGATGAAACTTGAACAAAAATATTTTCAAGTGGTTGCCAGGAAGGTAATGAGATTATGTGTTTTTGTCAATAAGGGTTACTCAGTTGTGGTAGAATTTACCTGAAACAATCAGTTTCTTTTAAGATACACTGTAACAAGTGTTTTTCATGAACTTGACAAACCCAAATTAATATTTTCAGATATGATTGTATGCCAAACCTGTGCACCAGATAAGAAATCAATATCATTTATATTTTTTTCCAATCCTGGTTGATTTTAGTTTCTGTTCTTTGAAATGATTTTAAAGCAGCAGTTTGAATGCTTCACGTCAATTTTTTTTTTTCATTTTTTCATCACTGTACAGAGGATTGTACATCATTGACGACAAAGGCAACCTTCGCCAGATCACCATCAATGATCTGCCGGTGGGCAGGTCAGTCGACGAAACACTCAGACTGGTCCAAGCTTTCCAGTTCACAGACAAACATGGTGAAGGTAAATATCAGAGGCATGACGCTGCCCTATCGTGTAAGGGAAAAGAACAAGGGACTACTATAAATGTTTTTTTGTTTTAGGAGAGATAAATGTTCTGTGTTCTATCATAGGAAAACGGATGGTCAGCATGCTTTTAATTTTATTAGTATTTAACTTTTCACTGTAAGAGGACAGTTACCTGGTTGTGGCAATTCGTTCCTAGAGGTTGAACCAGATTTTGCCTTTTCTCGCTTTAAATTTTAACTCGGGAGATTTCAAATTCAGTAAATAGAAACACTTGTATACTATCAATGTCTGTTTAGTTTTTTGGATGTCCTTTCCAATCCAACAGCAGTAGTTGTTGGGCAGCATTAAGGCTCTTTCCTTTTGCTGGGAGAATAGAAATACTGTACAACATCTGTCATGAAGAGATCTCAAATTTAGAAATTTTTGTTTAACAACAGATAGTTCAGATTTAACAACAGATAGTTCAGAATATTTGTACATGTATGTGTACTGAACTAATGGCACAAAAAATGTATACTAGGCCAATTTAAAAATTGGCAAGTAGATGGTACAGAAGGGCACAGGTGTACAGACTACATGCAGCCAAAATGACCCATCAGATCAGCCCATTACCCAGGGATGTCAATTTTCCTACTTTAGTAGGATTTCCTACTTTTTGCTTGTCAGTAATTTCTCTGTTGGCCCCAAATGCGGTATTATATACATGTACCATTAACGTAATTCAGTTTTACATGTTGCCAAAGAATATGCCAGGAACTTTTCCTACTTTTTCATGTAGACAGATTGACATCCCTAACACTTAAAGATTTCAATTTTGAGTTCAGCTGAATCTTAAAGGGGTAGTGCAACATCATTTTGTTGTGTTAAGTTTCTTTTTGTTTTTGCCTCAGATGAAGCATCACAGTTATTGTAAACTCCCTGACATAATAAATTAGAAGCGGATGGCTTCTTAAATTTGAGATTTTAAGTTAAAGAGACAGGATCATACGGACCACTTGGTTTTCTGTAACTGACCACAAAGTGGGCATGACGTCTTCTGTTTCCGGAAGGAACATTAATGGAATACATGTACCTGAGTGGGCCTATTTAGTATGTAGACAATGGAGTATTGTGTGGTTAAGAACTGTTGGTCACAGGATAGTCAGACGTTTTTAGGGGTCATTGCGCTGTGATATTTCTCACTATATCACTTGAACTTGGGGTTTATCGCCCCTGTTTGAAATTATCGCCACAATCAGTATGTGCAGCTCAACAGACACTCCCTCAAAAGGTAAAGGAAAGTTTACCTAATAGAACAGTGAGAAATTCCATGCCCAAAGATAAAATTCTCTTGAACAGAAGAGAAGAACAGAAATCAAGGGCCACGTGGCCCACTAAGTCATCTAAAGTGCTGCGAAACGACAGTCAAAAGAAATGATGATCAAGAGAAGAAGATCACATAGATTTAGTCTCTTTGTTTATCCCATATTGAATATGCGCAGCCTTGTTGTACAGAGATGCATGGAAAATATGTCAAACATAAATGGCGTAGAGAGCCGGCAAAAAGAAATGCAGAACCACAAGCTGTATTATTTTGCAAATTAAACACATTAACGGTGATGTTTTCGCAAAAAATAACACCACTAACATGGTTTTGGCTACTAGAAGTTTATTATTTTACAACAGATAGCATAGGTTGTCCGTGATGTTGCAGTATCCTTGTAGTAAGGAAAGAAAAATAGAAAGTGCTAATGGTGTAACTGTTACATGTATTTCTAGAAATTATGAATATCTGCAGTTGAATAGTGAAATTATGATATGTATGCACTTCTTCAACATTTAGGACAGTGTGGGGAATTGTGTTGATCCCATATTACAGTGTTGTGTTTCTCACTTTTCATTTATAATGCAGTTACATGTATTTAAATAAGTAATATAAGCAGAGATTGTACATTTGAGCTATAACTTGTGTTATTCATTCCCTTTTAGTGTGTCCTGCTGGCTGGAGACCTGGTAAAGAAACAATGAAGCCGGATCCCAAAGCAAGCAAGGAATATTTCAACAAGACCAACTAGAACAACTAGCCAGATTAACGAACATTCATTCATTCATTCGTCCATGCTTGCGTTAACATCACATCTTCCCTTTGATTACTTACTGGCAAATTTTCTCCCCCTTACTTTGTGATATTACTGATAGAATGACATAGGAAAGGAAAGCAAAGCATCAGAACTCCCTCCCTAGCATTTGGTGTGAACATTCCCTGGAGTGGATAACAGCTTTACATCTGCATGAGGATGTATCTTGCATATTTGTGCACAAGTTCTTTTCTTTCCATAACGAATGATTTGTCTTTATTTTCCCTCTTCCAATCAGGAAAAAAAACAAATTTGAGTGTTCCACACAGCTTTTATGTTGTTTGCTCAGAAACTGGAATCATTGATTTTACTATCCTTTGAGCAGTTGTAGGCATTACCTTGCTAGTTCAGTTATGTATAATTTCTGATTGATAGGTGTTTGAAAAGCAAAAAGGTTTACTACCCTATCTCTGAATGTAAGTTTTCATTGCATGTATATTTTCCTGGACAATATGAAGAGTTAAATGTTTCCTGCTGTTGTTTAGTGGTACTACACATTTCCTGCCTCATTTCACCCAGAATTTTTTATATGTATGTGCATCATTTCTTCCAGCATTATCGAAACTGTTTTCAATAGCATCTTGTGTATATCAGAATACTTTTAAGTTTTCATCAGGGAGAAATGAAAAAAGCAAATTTGAGATTAGCGGTAACTTGGCACCGGGGTTTTGTTATGCATGTCAGGTGGCACAAAAATTCTGTCTCTGTCACCATACTACTTGTATGTCAGTAGTTCCATATCACTGTTACAATGACACACTATGAAACAGCTGGATCCTTTATATACTAACACATGACGACATGTAAATAAATTTAGGGATAATCCTGAGGAAAAGCCTTTTGTCTCCAACCCAAGCAATCAAATGTCAGTTTGTATGTGTTAAATGTTATTTGTTAGCTCTGTGATTCAGGCAATATATGGAATGAATGAATGTCGAATTGAGATATTTTTGTTTATGTTTAAAAATGGATAGTTTCTGGTTTAGTTGAGATGTTGGATTTGATTTGTACCATCTAATTTAGCTAACAGGTTAAATTATACATGATTATTATTATACTACATTTTGCTCTGAGAACTATCTCTTCAGGATCAGAACATATACATGTACATGCCTCTGTAAAAGAAAAAAAAACTTACCTTGGATGTTAGGCAATCATCAAAATACATGTACATGTATAAAATTTTGAAAATGACTGACAATCATTACAATACAAATTTGAGAACATGGTGCCATCAAAACAACTTTGAAACTGCTCTAAAATATGAGGTGATTGAGATCTTTAGGCATTGCTAATTGATCAATATGAAAATGACCTTTGTTGTTTTTCAGTGCTGTTTTCACCTCTGAAGTTCATCTCATCTTTATAAAAGATTATTTTAAGTGATCTTTATAAAAGATAATTCATGTTTAAGATAGACTGATCTATATAAAGATTCCAGAGTAAGGAGAGATTTCTTGAAACAGGAACAAAAAATGTTCTTGTCTTTGTTTCTAATTTTTTTTTTAGGTCTACATGCTAGTTGCTACAGCTAGATGAAATTGTTGAATATACCTAATCTTTTTTTCTATGATTGTTTACACTTTTTCTCTGCCAGGATGACCTGAATAAAACTGAGTAGGAAGCTGGTTTTATACATGTACAAACTGTCTTTTTTTTTTTTTTTTTGTCATTCATTGAAGTGTTCTGTCCATAGGAAAGGTTAGATCTTATGAACTGATTTTGTCACAAACAACCCAACCAATATGAAAATCATCCTTATACATGTACATACATGTAGTTCATATTTGACTACGCTAAAACCTGGAAATCTCTCAGAATGTCTGGACCCCAAGCTCTAAATAGAACACTCACTGATGTTTGTTACCACTCCACGAGATCCAAGAACAACTGATCCCATGCATTTTTCCCCCCCATCTTAAGGCCAAGGTCGGCAGTGAAAGCAAAAATCCACATTTTTGAGTTGAGCAATCTTTTAATGGTGTAAATGTGTTGGAAGTGTGTTCCTCATTTACTCTAGGG